>CANNZV010004847.1:37338-61377 GCA_947561585.1 Caprella mutica
GTAGTGACTCGGTAAAGGATCGATTCCTTGCGAGTAGCGAAAAGTAATTAGACTCCCGTTCTCGCTTTTCGATAGTACTCCTATCTCCTTTGCTAGTCGGGCGTAAAGATACAGTCGGCTTTTTGAATAAGCTGAGTTGTTCTCCTTCTCCTTGGTGTCCTTGCTTTTTACGCATCTTCAAGTCTGCTCCTTTTGTTAGAAAATTCAGCCCTTCAGAGTTGGCCTCTCCTGTCTTATTTTTTTTCCCCTTTCAACATGGAAAGCCATTTGACAGGGTTTGCGCTCCTACTATGGCCTCTGCTGACTTCTTGGCTGCTAGTAAAACGAAACTAGTCCAAGACCTCCCGAGGTAATACATACTTCTTTCATTAGGCTCTGCCAGATTTACCCCCACAACTTCTGGATGACTTTTTGGGCGTCCCAATCCGAAGCTTGGTTACCCAGTTGTGATAGCCTACTATCTGGTTTCTGTCCGTCAAAACCTAATTTTGCCTACGGCTTCCTTCAGATTCCACCTCACGGTGGACACCCTTGCCTTCAGCTAAGATTCCTTGTCATCTAGGCTCTTGAGGGACTTACACCCCTTAGAGGTATGTCATGCTCGGCGCACTTCAGGTTCAACTACTCCGTAGTTTTTTTCTGTACAGTTCGAATTTATTTAGAGCTAGGAGGCTGGTGATCGAAATCATAAGTCCTACTATTTTCGTAAGTTCTCAATTTTGAATGGGCGGTCGTCTTAAATCTAAGCGTTTTCGTCTTGTTGCGTCTCGTTTTATTCAAAATTCAATCATTCAAAATTCAACATTGAGAACTTACCTATTTTCGACCTCAATATAGCAGTTAATTTTCAGAAAGTAATTTACTATCGGGCGGAATCTCTACACGCAACTCCAATAATGGTTGTTCATCTAATTGCCCTAAATTGCGTTGTTCTGGTGTATTACCAAAAGCAACAGCACAAGATGCTCCAGTTTGGGTACATTCTATTAACGCATCAAATAATTTCCAATAGCCATAGTAATCTACTGCATTCGTTTGGCTAATTCGCAAAGCTCGCTTCGCCGTATAATTTCTAACCCCACTATCAAATGTGGTATCAACACAATACGATTCATTATGTCCTGCACTTATTCCATTTGGACTATCTACAAATTGCCGAATTAGATTCCTTTTGGGTGTTTTAGTAGCCGTTTCAAATATTTTCATCCCTAATTTATCTCCAACAACGTAATCATTCTCGTTTAATAAAATTAATAAATTGAGCTCCTCTGGTAGGCCTTCATAAGATTCTAGTATACCTGCTTTAAATGGACCAGTTCCAGGCGCACATAGAAAAATTCCTTTAGGTTTCGGTATATGGTAGGTATCCCAATTAACGGTAATATTTGCAGCGATTGTCCCGCCATAGGAATGTCCTACAATGCATAAATTATCTACTATAGGCTGAATGTGTTTCGGGGTCTGCATCTGTATGAGCGCATCTTGGATAGCCACCACTACATTTTCGGAAAATTTTTTAGGACTAGGAGTCGTCATGTTTTTTTGATAGCGTGGATAAATCACCACATTCCCTCGCCGAACTAAATGTTCTATCCATTGGCCATATATCATTGGGTTATAGCCGCCATATCCATGTAAAAAAACAACTACATTAGCCGATTCCGGTCTTGGTGAAGCTGGTTCAAACAACCAATATCCATCCTGTTTTTGGGCATAATCATACCTCTCTACAGCGTCATGCAAATAGGTAGCACTACCTGGCCCTATTGGCGGTTGTTGAAAATTTTGGCTATTTCCCAAATATCCAAATAGTACTATAGAAAGAAGCGTTAGTAAGAATTTCATAAAAGGTTGCTAAACATTGAAATAAAAGTGGTGAATGAGTCCATTAGAACGTTAAACATGCTGTATTTGTTGAGTATTCATCATTTCTCATGCTATTTTCTATTTCTTAAACAAAAAAATAGAGCGATCAAAAATCATTTGATCGCTCTACTTTTATTAAATCATTTTCGGTCACCTCAATAACTTCTTAATCCTTTATCTAATATTCCTTCTTATTCCTTTATCTAATTAACATACAAATTAAACTCTACCCGTCTATTTTGTCGCCGTCCTTCTGCTGTTTTATTTGTCGCAATTGGTTGTGTAACGCCATAACCTATATAGCTTACTCTGGAGCTAGGCACACCTCTAGCGATAATATAGTCGTAGCAAGATCTGGCTCTATTTTCCGAAAGAATTTGGTTGTGGCGAGTACCACCAATAATATCTGTATGACCAGCAATGCTTACTTTATAGCCTGGATATTTTAATAAAATATCTGCGATTTGGTTGAGTACACCATAAGAAGAAGGTTTTAAACTGGCTTTGTTATTGTCGAATTGTATGTCCTGCGCAGCTAGGTTTAAGACTTCTTTATCTTCTGTTTTCAATTCTGGGCAACCAAAATTAGAAGCAGGGCCAAAAGTACTTGGACATTTATCACTTGGATCAGGAACGCCATCATTATCAGAATCTGGACAACCTCCAGCAGCAAGCGTACCTATTAGACCAGGGCATCGATCATCTTTATCCGCTACGCCATCACCATCCGTATCTGGACAACCGTTAGGGCCTGTAGCATTCGGACAAGGATCTTCTTTATCTGGTACACCATCACCATCCGCATCTGGACAGCCTCTAGAGGCTACTGTACCAGCACCATCTGGGCATTCATCCATATCATCTGGCACACCATCACCGTCGCTATCGCTACCTGAATCAGAATCGCCTTCCATACCATTCCCTTCTTCCATGCCTTCTTCATCTTCCGCTTCAGGGCAACCATTATTTTCTACAATACCTGCCTCTTCTGGGCATTCATCATTTTTGTCGGCAATACCATCTTCATCGCCATCCGGGCAGCCATTCACCGTACCTGCTTCTGTTGGACATTCATCCATAGAATCGGCAACACCATCATTATCCATATCTGGACAACCCATCGCCAAACGAGAACCTACTACGTCTGGGCATTTATCTAGATCATCTGTAATTCCGTCTTTATCTTTATCCTTGGGTCCTTTTTTGCCAATACCCATGATAAAACCAACCCCTAATTCTAGCGCATTTCTATCTTGTATTGGAGAAAATCTATAAGCCGCTTGCGCATTAATAAAAGCTCGTTCCCAAATACTAAAGTTAACTCCTAAACCAACAGGTGCTTGAAAATGCCCATTTTCCATATTTTCTATCACATAACCTCCTCCTGCAAAAACATAGGGCATTACTGGCAAACCTTCTTTATAGTATTTGCCTTTAAATACACCGTCTACGCCGATGATACTTTGGTTGTCAATATCATTTTGAAAGTCAATTACTCCAAATCTAAAAGGAATACCAAAGTCTAAATATTGATTAACACTTCTTAAGTAAGAAATTTCATAGCCAGTAGAGATGTTATCAATCGTGGCCGTTTCCCCTGCGTTAGGGGTGTAATAGTCTAAAAAAAGTACTTTAAATCCTAAAGCGTTGGGATCCTTAGGCGTTTGGGCATTGGCGGAAAAGCTGCCTGCTATTAACAAAATAGCTGTGGCGAAAGCTATTATTCTTTTTCTCATGCTCGGTTAATGGTTTGTCATAACTATTGTAGACTTGAAATAATTGTTTGATTTGTTAAGATTGGTCGTTTTCTAAAAAGAGGAACAACCAAATCCAATAGTTCAGTTCAATTAATGCTACTTGCTACTTTAATAGCTACTTTTTGTTTAACAATAATTTGCTGCAATTGTAAGTGACAATTCTTAAAAAGCTTTAATTAGTGTATAAGCCAAAATTCTTAACCCCTATCAATTTCTTAAATTCGTTCAATAACCATTAAGGAATGAAAAAACAATCACTATTACTTTTTCATTTCTAATTGTCCAAAAGGATTATAAGGTAAAGATAAAACAGGGAAGAAAGGATCATTTTGGCGGGTACACCCACTACTATGTTGGTCTTTAGCTATTAGTCTTTGGTCTTTAGTAAGAACTTACAAGGCTCGAGCTCTTGACAAATTTTTATTGACAGTCCTTAAGATTTTGTCGAATAGACTTGTTCGACGATAGCTGATGAGGTGAGATGGTGGAAAATTTAGTTTTGTACAAGGCAAAATTTTTCAGAATAGCCGTAGCTATTGCTAAAAATTTTAACGCTGTACAAAATTAAATTTTGCCCATATCGCCCATCAAGATGTCGCCGAACAAGTCTAATGTAAATAAAGTCATTGTTTATCTCCTAGTGCCAAGTAATAGCGCTATAAAGACTAAAGACCAATGGCTAAAGACGAACTAAAAAGTTCTTCTTTGTTTGGAGGTTAAAATAAGCGATTTTTTCGTATATGAACCTCTTTAAACTATTGTTAATACGGCATTTACTCAAATAAGTTTATAATAATATCTTTTTTGCTAAGAATTAGCACTTTAGGGTATTGAAGTAGTGTAGTCTCCCTAAAGAATTACGTCTATTAAAAAGAATTCAATACATTCGCTTGCTATTAATGAAAAAAGATTTTAGATTTGCAGCCGCTTCCAAGGAAGTTGTTATAGCACAAATGGGACGATAGCTCAGTTGGTAGAGCAATGGACTGAAAATCCATGTGTCGGGGGTTCAATTCCCTCTCGTCCCACATAACTAAGTCTTTATTAATCATCTGATTAGTAAGGGCTTTTTTTTTGCTTATCACCATTCCCTTCGTTTTTTATGGTTTCAATCCCTTTAATAGTCGATACTTCCATACTGTCTATAGAAAAATATAGTATATGACTACGAAAGCGACTTAACTTCGTGCAACTATCAAATAAACACTTCTGTCCTTATCCCTATAACTTGTCCGTCAACTTTTATGTCTTAACACCTAGATCCACACCCGATGAAAAGATTAATACTATTATTAGCTATTCTCTATGGCTATGGGACATTAGCTGCCCAGAAAATAGACTTACATAAAAAGCAATTAAAAGCCTTTCGCACAAATACTCCTTTCAAAATTGATGGCGAATTATCAGAGTTAGATTGGCAAAATGCCCCCATCGCTACAGACTTGATCGTTAATCAACCTTCGCCTGGCTCTACGCCTTCTCAAAAATCAGACATCAAAGTCATCTATGACAACACTGCACTCTATATAGGTGCTACGCTATATGATACCCAGCCAGATAGTATCCTTCGAGAAATCACCCAAAGAGATAATATTGGCAATAGCGATTGGTTTGGTGTTTTTCTAGATCCCTACTTGGATGGTATTAATGGAATCAGTTTTATTGTCTCTGCTGCGGGCGGGCAGTTTGATGCAAAGTATTCCGTTTTCGGGGAAGATGAAAACTGGGATGCCGTGTGGCATAGTGCTATTCAACATACTTCTGAAGGGTGGGTGGTAGAAATGAAAATTCCTTACTCTGCTATCCGTTTTACGAATGTGCCAGAACAGGTTTGGGGTATTAATTTTGCTCGCTTAATTCAACGAAAGCAAGAGAAAAGTTTTTGGAGTCCCATTGATCCTAATATAGATGGCTTTCTCAATCAATTTGGGCAAGTCTCTAATATTAAAGATATCAAATCTCCTGTTCGTTTATCCGCTACGCCTTTTGTATCGGTCTATGGCGAAAATTATAAAGATAAAACAGCCACTCCTGCCAATGCTTGGGGGCGTTCTTTTAATGCAGGGATGGATATAAAATATGGTATTAATGATGCCTTTACTTTGGATATGACTTTGATTCCTGATTTTGGACAAGTGCGTTCGGACAATCAAGTCTTAAATCTTTCTCCTTTTGAAGTACGCTTTGATGAAAATCGACAATTTTTTACGGAGGGCTTAGAGCTTTTTAATAAAGGAAATTTATTTTATTCTAGGCGGGTAGGTGGTACGCCTATTGGTTTTTATGATGTAGAAGATCAAGTAAGTTCTGAGGAAGAAATTATTAGTAATCCGCAACAGACTCAATTAATCAATGCGACCAAAGTATCTGGGCGAACACAGAAGGGCCTAGGCATTGGCGTATTTAATGCGGTTTCTGCTAAAGAATTTGCTACAGTAGAAAACACCGAAACGGGAGAACGGCGCACTATTCAAACAAGTCCTATTACGAATTATAATGTAACGGTCTTCGATCAAAATTTAAAAAACAATTCTTACGTCTCTTTAATCAATACCAATGTCACTAGATTTAGTGATGATTATGAAGCGAATGTTACGGGTCTTGTTTTTGAATTAAAAAACAAGAACAATTCTTATTCCATTAGTGGTAATACTGCCGTAAGTCAAAAATATTTTTTAGATAATACGGACTTAGGGCACAAAGCAAATATCAGCCTCCGAAAAACAAGCGGCAAATTACAAGCAGGTCTTTTCTACGGACAAGAAAGCGACACCTATGATCCGAATGATTTAGGTTTTTTAAATAATAATAATGAACGAGAGCTAGAAGCATGGGTCGAGTTTATGCAGTTTCAGCCATTCGGAAAATTCAATAGAGGGGGTGTTGGAGTATATCAATCTTATGAGCGTTTATACAATCCCAATGTATTCACAGAATATGGTCTCAATTTCTTTGCATGGAGTCAAACCAAAAGTTTTTGGCGACTAAATGCCTTTACCTATCATCAGCCTTTTAAGTCCTATGATTATTTTGAAACGAGAACAGCTGGTCGTTACTATTTGTATCCTGAGATCAATTTCTTTGGGATAAATATCAATTCTGATCAACGAAAAAAATTAGCCTTTGGCTTTTTCGGTCGCTTTGGAAAAGCAAATGAAGAAGGCCGTCATAATATCTTATTTGGCATCAATCCAAGGTATCGAGTGAATGATAAACTGAATTTTAGATTAGATATACAAAACTATATTTTCAACAATGATATCGGGTTTGTTAATACAATTGACGGCGAAAATCAAACGGATATTATTTTTGGTAAGCGGGATCGCAACACCTTAGAAACTACTTTTAATACCGCTTATAATTTTAGTCCAACAATGGCTTTGACCTTCCGAATGCGTCATTATTGGTCGAAAGTACAATACCAACAATTTCATCTTTTACAAGAAGATGGGCGCTTAGGCAATACCGACTATACGGACATACACGATAATAATTTTAATGCTTTTACCATAGATATGGTGTACCGATGGCGTTTCTCTCCTGGGAGTGATTTATTCGTCGTTTGGAAAAATGCCATCTTTAATAGTGATGAGTTGTCTTCTATTGGTTATTTAAAGAATATTGATAATTTGCGGGAAGCTCCTCAGACGAATAGTTTATCGGTAAAATTTATTTATTATATCGACTATCAGATGTTGGAAGGGAGAAGCAATAAGAAGGCTAGCTAATTTTTTTTGAACACGGAGACACGGAGGCACAGAGAAATAGGGGAGGCAAAATAAGCTGTAAATAGGACACGGACCTGTCTGCTTGACGCAATCAGGCAGATTGAGCGGATAGGACGGATATAAACTGATTTAGTTTTCGCTTGGATATAAAGGGATAGAAAAGCTATCCCCTTACATGCTCCATAATTACTCCGTGTCTCCGTGCCTCTGTGTTCAACTTAATCTCCGTTCCTCTACAAAATAGAATCATTTACATACTCTAATAATTCTGGATAATCAGTTGTAAAATGCAAACCCCGGCTTTCCCTGCGAATAGAAGCAGATTTCGTAATCAGATAAGCAATTGTAATCAAATTTCTTAGCTCACACAATTGTGGGGAGATCAAGGAATTTTTATACAGTTCTTCTGTTTCTTGATACAATAAAGTCAGTCGATCCAAAGATCTTTTTAAACGCACATTAGAGCGAACAATCCCCACATAACTACTCATAATTTCTTTCAGTTCTTTATGACTTTGTGTCATTAAGACCAGCTCTTTAGGTGCAGTAGTACCTTTCGCATTCCAATCAGGAATATCTTCTCTCCATGTCAAGTTATCAATTTTGGTTCCTACATCTTGATAAATACGATCTGCAAAAACCATCGCTTCTAATAAGGAGTTGGAAGCCAAACGATTTGCGCCGTGTAGGCCTGTTGCCGAAGTTTCTCCACAAGCGTACAAATTTTTAATGGAGGTTCGGCCCATTTCATCCACTTTGACACCACCACATAAATAATGACAGGCAGGTACTACTGGGATCATATCTTTCATCGGATCAATACCGATACTTACACACTTATCGTAGATCGTTGGGAAGTGGGCGTAGAATTTTTCTTTATCCAAATGGCGGCAATCCAAGAACATGTGATCTTCTCCTTGCTCTTTCATTTCTTTATCTATTGCTCTGGCTACTATATCTCTGGGCGCTAAAGAACCCCGTTCGTCATACTTTAGCATAAACTGTGTTTCCGAGCGATCTCTTAAAATGGCGCCAAAACCTCTTACCGCTTCGGATACTAAAAAGGAAGGATTTTCTCCTGCTGGATTATACAAAGAGGTCGGATGGAATTGAATGAATTCCATGTTTTCTAATCGACCATTCGCTCGGTAGACCATCGCCACCCCATCTCCTGTAGCGATAACAGGGTTGGTCGTTGCCTTATATACCTGTCCCGCCCCTCCTGTTGCCAAGATGGTCGTTTTTGCTAAAATTTTTGTGATCTCTCCTGTTGCTTTGCTTAAAGCATAAACGCCATAGCATTCTACATTAGGCGTTACTCGATTGACGATATGTCCCAAATGGTGCTGGGTAAGCAAATCAATCGCATAATACTGTTCTAAGATTTTAATATTAGGCAATTTGGCTGCGGCATCAGAAACCGTCCGCTGCATTTCCCAACCTGTTAAATCTTTATAGTGTAAAATTCTAAACTCGGAATGCCCGCCTTCTTTTCCTAGGTCATACTCGTCTGTTTTTGTTTTATCAAATCGAGCGCCCCAATCAATAATTTCCTGCACTCGTGCTGGTCCCTCTTTGACAACAATAGAAACTATATCTCTATCGCAAAGACCATCCCCTGCATCTAAAGTGTCTTCTATATGTTTCTCATAAGTGTCTACTTCAAAATTCCAAACGGCTGCAATTCCGCCTTGAGCATAGCGAGTATTACTCTCTCGTTCTTCTGTTTTTGTGATGACTAAAATTTCTAAGTCGGGTCTTTTTCTGGCCATTTTTATGGCAAAGGTTAGACCTGCTAAGCCAGAACCTACTACTAATATATCCGTCTTTATCATAATTTTTTTTTGAAGGTATGAGGTATAAATATGAGGTATGAATTGTTGGATGTTGTGCATTTGTTTAACAACTCTATTGACACTATAACTTCAGCGTGTAGTAATCAACGTCATAAGATTCCTACTTTATACCTTCTACTTTATACCTCATCTTAGCTTATTGTCAAAACAATTTTCCCCGTATTCAAATTACTTTCCATACGAGTATGGGCAGTGGTCACCTCTTTCCAATCATATACCGTATCAATAATCGGGCGAAAAGCTTGAGATTCAAACAATGGCCATGCAAATTCTTTTAGGGCTTTCGTTAATGCAGCTTTATAGGTCAATGGTCGAGAACGTAAAGTGGAGCCTGTTATTTGCAATCGTTTAATCAATAATTGTGCGATATTTAATTGAGGGACTTGAATTCCGCCCATTAATGCCAACAAAACCATTCTTCCATCTAGTGCCAAACAATTAATATTTTGTTGTAAATACGGCGCTGCAATAAAGTCAATAATCACATCTACTCCTTTTCCATCTGTGACTTCTAAAATCGCCTTTTCGAAATTAATCGACTTGTAATCAATAGCTTGACTTGCCCCCAAGGCTAAACAAGCATCATGTTTTCCAGCAGAAGCCGTTACAAAACTAGTTGCCCCAATCGCTTTTGCAATTTGTAAGGCTGCGGTACCCACGCCACTTGCACCTGCATGTATTAATATGCGCTCTCCTTGCTTCAGGTCAGCGATCCAATTAATGGCTTGAAAAGCGGTTAAGAATACTTCTGGTATGGCTGCAGCTTCTTGATAGGATAAATTAGCAGGTATTGGCAATACATTGCCTTCTGGCATAAGTGCATATTCCGCATATCCCCCTCCACCTATCAAGCCGCAAATTCGATCACCAATTTTCCAATCCGTCACTTCTGGCCCTACTGCCGCAATAGTGCCTGCCACCTCTAATCCTAGTATCGTGCTATCTCCGGGTGGCGGTGGATATTTTCCCCAACGTTGCAAAGTGTCCGCTCTGTTTAAAGCAGTTGCCTTTACTTGAATTAGGACTTCTTTCGCTTTGGGTACCGGTGTAGGCCATTCTCCTATATATAGGTTTTCTGGTGGGCCAAATTCTTTTATTAAGATAGCTTTCATAGGTGTTTTATTTGTTTAGGTTATTTAACCGACTTAGTATTGACAAAAAAATAAGTCAGTCTTTTGGATTTGAAATTGAGTCTTTTTTAAGCAACAACCAAAGAATCTTTCAAAATTAATAGATTCTGTTTACTTCTGCCTAAAAGAATAATAAAAGGAGTCCTTTTACTAGCTGTTTGGATTTAGAATTATTACCGGTATACCGTCTCTAGCGACTGTAAAATGTCTTTAGATACCGCATATTGGTAACAATAGTCGTGTGCCTCTCTTTTAGTCCTATAGGGACGGCGTATTTCATTCACCGCAAAACGGTACAACCAAGAATTAAGCTTTATGCACAATGCAGTAAATTATTTTAAAGTATAAAACGCTTTTAATCAGCTAATTATTGAATCAATCACAAATATTTAAAACAAAAATGTTTTAAATATTTAGTTTTTTAAAACTATTTGTTTTAATTTTGAATTGTGAATTGACCAGTTTCTGAAAAAAATGTGTTTACAATGGATTACAAACAACTTACTGAAATCTCTCTGGAGCAGTTGATGGAAGAGAAGATTCGTCAACCATTACGGGCGTTCAAAAAGTCCGTGAAACTTTGGGCAAGAAAAAATTGGTATAAGCTAGCTTTTCTAGGATGTTGTACCTTCTTCGCCGTCCAAAAAGATTTGAATTTCAACATTAATTTCAAATCTAAAGATAGTCCCACCGCTAGTACCGTGACTACTAGCCCTCAACCTATCGCCCTGAATGTTTCCACTTTGGGAAAACCAGGAAACAATGCCTCAAGCAGTTCTTTTTTATTTGGTTCTACAGTTGTAGAAAAAGGGATACCTGTTAAAAAAGAAAAGCCCATCGTAATGACCGAAAAGGCTAAAAAGCAGCTAAAGTATGTAAAAAATTATGTGGAGGTTGCTAAAAAAGAAATGGAAAAATACGGCATCCCTGCTAGTATTACCTTAGCGCAAGGTTTGATTGAAACCAATGCTGGAGCCAGTAAATTGGCTACGAAAAACAACAATCATTTCGGTATGAAATGCTTTTCTAAAAAATGTAAAAAAGGGCATTGCAGCAATTTTTCTGATGACACCCACAAAGACTTTTTTAGAATTTATAAAAGTTCTTGGGATAGTTTTCGCCACCATAGCGAGTTACTAACAGGAAAACGTTACAAGCATCTACTCCAATTAGAAAAGGGAAATTATAAAGATTGGGCGATTGGTTTAAAAAAGGCGGGTTATGCAACGGATAAGGAGTATCACAATAAGTTGATCCGTTTGATTGAGGATTTACATCTTTACAAATACGATGAGTAGGTAATAGGTAAGAAGTAATAGGTAATAGGTCAACATCAAGTGCCTTATTACCTATTACCTTTTACCTTTTACCTTTTACTTCTTACCTATTACTTAAAACCCTATTTCATTATTAATAGATTTCTTACCGCTAACAATATCACTCAAATTACTTTCAAACCTAGCTTCCTTTTTATCAAAAGACACTTCTGTATCCGCACTCGTCATAGCTTTAATTTCCTTGTCAAAACGATAGACGCTAATGATTCTAGCAGATTCTAAAATAGCCCGTTGCATCATTGGGATTTCATCATAAGCATCTGCTGCATAAGGAGACGCAAAAGCTCTTTTAAAGGTCCCTTCCTCATAGTTGTATTCATTTTTTAAGCTAACCATTCCTCTGGACATCCCTCCTGTAAATTGGCTAATTGCTTCATTCATGGCACTTACTTTGTCAAAAGATCCGCTGACAGAAAAAATGAAATCTTCGTAATAAATGTCGCTTTTCACATTAGAAATTCCTTCTACTTCACTTACTTTTTCTACCACACTTTGGAAAAACTGTTCTACTTCTTTTTGATCGGGTGCACTATATCCGTGCATACTCTCAGGTGCCTCCATGAAAGCTTTTAGCTTCCTTTTACTTTCAAACATATTGATGGTGACGGTCATTTCACCTGTGCCATCTTCATTTACATTAATCTGTTCTACTAATTCGAAGCAGCTAGTTAGGCTGAAGGAAATTAATAGAATGAAAATTATTCTTATGTTCTTCATGTTTATTTTTTTAGACGGAGTGATTGGTTAGTTAGTTGATTAGCCAACTAATTCAACGATAATACATCAAAATACCACCAAATAGAGTAATGAGCGTTGTCAATACCGTTGCCATTTTTATAGAATAACGAATATGGTTCACAAAAATTTTAATATTCTCTTGTTGATTGGGATAGCGAGGGAAAATTTCTTTCGCCATTTTCTCGTCATTGAAGATATGGGCAGCATCAAATTCTACTTTATTTCGTGCTAATACCTTATAGGCTTTTAGTACTTTCATACGGAAGTAAATATTTAAAAACAACATGGCGATAAACAAGCCAATGACTAGGGAAACTAATAGGTAATACATTTGTTGATTGGGTGACTAGGTTATAAAAGGATATTCTACTTTAGTTAGGTATAAACCATGAGCAGGCACGCTATGGCTTCGGTCGATTCTCGTCTGCTCATCCATCGCTTTTTTAACTTCAGCTAAGGGAATTTTATGCATGGCGACATTTAGGCACATCCCAACTATTAGGCGCACCATCCCTCTTAGGAAACGATTTGCAGCTATATGAAAAACTAGGTGGTCTTCTTTTTCATCAAGCGTCCATCTACATTCTCGTAAATCAACGCACATCGTCTTAACATCTGTTTGGGCCTTACAAAAAGGAAAAAATTCATCGTAATTTAGTAATAACTTAGCTGCCTCTTGTAGCAATTTTATATCCAATTGATGGGCAGAAGGATAAAAATAAGCAGTATCTGTTGTTAGTGGATTTTTGTAATATTCAATATGGTATTCGTAGGCTCTATGGGTAGCATTAAAGCGAGCATGAGCAGTATCCTCTACTTCTATAAATCGCTTAATCGCAATATCTTTAGGTAAAAATTTATTAATCCTACCCATCAGATTATCTATTAGGGGTTTGCTGATATCAAAATGTATAAAAAATTGCTTGGCATGTACGCCAGCATCTGTTCGTCCACAACCCATAACAGAAATTTCTTCCCTCATAATCACAGATAACGCTTCTCCTATCGTTGCTTGCACAGATTTTCCCGTAGGTTGGTATTGCCAACCTACATAATTTGTACCTTTAAAAGAAAGCTCCGCAAAATATCTCATGCTTTTTTTGCTCCAAAAATAGGAAATTATTAGCTTGTCTTTAGACTACTGGACATTTTAAAGAACAGAGAAGCGAGATTAGAGCACAGGGGTATATCTAGTTTGAAAAATAACGAAACTTCGTCGTTTTTTAAACTAAATATATCTCTGCACTCGCCTCTCTGCGCTGTCTTCTAAAAAAGTCCAATAGTGTAACTTGTCTTTAGCTTGACCTATAGTCTTTATTATTCAATAGCCTTAAAATGTATTTAGGCAGTCATTCCACGGAAAAAGGTTGTAAGATTGTAATTTATTTGTCTTTCTAACGTGTGTATTAGTTGGCTGGTTGATTAGTTTTAGATGTGCACGTCGGAACACAAAAAGATAAAAGACAATCCCTTCTTTTATAGAAGCCTATAGGATAAATGCTTATGTCAAGATCAAACTTATCAACTTAATCACCCAATCAACTAATTCAACCTCCTAATATGAAGCAAAGGATCAAAAATACCTACTACTCTTTTCCTTTTCAGCTGCTCCTACTGCACTTGAGAAGCAATTTGATATTGTTGGGAATATGGATCTTTTTGGCTTTAGCTATTTCTGGTCAAGTCGCCAGTTTGTTTGGTGCAAAATATTTATTTCTATCGCCGGAGTACTTAGGAGAGGTTAATTTTTGGAGTTTTTTTATTGTAGGATTTTGGTTTGGTAGTTTTTTAATGTCTTGGAACCTAACTTCTTATTTATTAGATGCGTATCGTTTTCCTTTTTTAGCCACTTTAGAAAAACCTTTTACTAAATTTTGTATCAACAATTTTGTGATCCCTTTTGCCTTTTTTGTTTTCTACCTAGGACATATAGTTAATTTCCAAAGTTATTATGAATTTTTAAGCTTTAAAGCAATCCTATTTAACTGTGGTAGTTTTGTCTTAGGAGCTATTTTGTTAATCAGTTTAATGGCTTTCTATTTTCAGTTTACGAATAAAGACATTCTCAATTATACAAACCAATCTAAAACACCAACTGACTTAGATTTATTAAAAAAATTAACTCCTGGTCGCCCTCAAGTAACGGTTGAAGCTATTCGATCAGGAAAAACTTCTTGGCGAGTCGATACTTATTTGAATCATACCCTTAGGCCTAGAATCGTTCGTAGCATAAGCCATTACGATCAAAGTCTACTATTTAAGATATTTAAACAAAATCACCTAAATGTATTAGCGGTTCAAATGCTTAGTTTTGTAATCCTTATCCTGATGGGTCTATTAATGGATAATCCTTATATGCGATTTCCAGCTGCCTCCAATATTTTCATTTTAGGAGGCATGATTATGTCTTTGGTCGGCGCTATTACCTATTGGTTTGGACAATGGCGATTGACGGTTTTATTATTAATGTTGGTTGGTATTAATTTTTTATCTCACTTTGATATTTTTAATCATGAGAATCGAGCTTATGGATTAAACTACAATACGGATTTGGCTCCATACGATCAAGAACAGTTAGAAGAATTATCCTTTCCTGATTATGTAGAAAAAGATAAAGAAAATACAATTAAAATTTTAGAAAACTGGCACAGCAAACAAAAAGTCGATAAGCCAAAAATAGTTTTCCTATGCGTTAGCGGAGGTGGCTTAAAAGCGGCTACTTGGACAACTCAAGTTTTACAACAAGTAGATAAAAGTCTGGATGGTGGTTTACTAGATCACACTTGTTTAATTTCTGGTGCTTCTGGTGGCATGATGGGCGCAGCTTATGTAAGGGAATTGTATTATCAACAAGAAATCGGGAAGAATATTGATCTGTATGATGCTAGTTATATAGACGACATCTCTACAGATTTGCTCAATTCTATCACCTTTGCCATTGTGGCAAATGATCTTTTTCTTCCTTGGGTTTCTTTTGAATCAGGTGGCTATACTTATTATAAAGACAGAGGATACATATTTGAAAAACAATTCAATGAAAACACCCACCAAGCTTTAGATAAATCTTTATTGGACTATAGGCTACCAGAACAAAAAGCGGTTATCCCCATGATGTTTATTACGCCTTCTATTGTTAATGACGGTCGGCGACTCTTAATTTCTCCTCAAGGAGTAACCTATATGAGCAAGACCCCCATAAGCGTAGAAAAAAGAAATACCGTATTAACAGATGCAATAGACTTTGGGAGGATGTTTGAAGAACAAGATGCTTTCAATATAAGATTTACGACTGCATTACGAATGAATGCCACCTATCCTTATGTCTTACCAAATGTGCATCTTCCTAGTGAGCCAGAAGTGGAAGTTTTAGACGCTGGCTTTAGAGATAATCAAGGTATTATTTCTGCTACCCGTTTTATCCATGTCTTTAAAGATTGGATTGTAGAGAACACAAGTGGTGTAGTGCTAGTCCAAATTAGTAGTAAGGACAAATTTGATGATATGGCTCCTACAAAAAGCGGCGAAGGTTTAATTGGTAGTATTCTAAATCCCCTAGGTATTGCAAGTAAAATTCTAAAATTACAAGATTTTGAGCATGACACCAATCTAGGTTTTATATTTGATTTGATTGGTGCAGAAAATTTTGACGTAATTCGTTTTACCTACCGCCCCACCAAGAAAAATGAAGAAGCTTCTATGACTTATCACTTGACCACTCGAGAGAAAAAAGATATTTTAGATGCTTTTTATTTGCACGAAAACCAGCAGAATTTACAGCAATTAATGTTGTTGCTTGGATCGAAATGAGTCCGTTTATCATCTACTTACCGCCAGTAAATTTTTATATATTTAAAATACTTTTTTTGCGGGTATGCTTTTAATTGATACTTCCATTAATTTTGTAAAACTCCCTTCCTTTGCCACAACTACTATATCTCCAATAAAATTAGTTATCGCACTTTTCCCTAATTCCTAACAATTAGCAATAATTGTTTTCAATTACACCTACTTATGATGAGAAAATTATTACTGGAGAATATCGTTTTTATGCTAAGAAAAAAGGTGCACCAAGAGGTTTTTACTACGCTCCTTATGCAAGGTATGCGAATTATAAATTCGATTTCAATGAAACGATAGAAGGGAATTTTTCAAACGTCGCTTCTCGTCTATCTACCTATTGCTTGGGGATTCAAATTGGCACACAATGGATTATCAAAGACCGCTTTGTTATCGATTGGGGATTCTTAGGAGCTTCTATTCAACAATACAATCTGAAAGGCACCTTTACTTCTACAGATTCAACCGTTGATTTTAACGAAATTAGAGAAAGCTTAGAAATGGGTATTGAAGATTCCAATATCTTAAACAATCCTATTGAATTTACTTCGGGTGATGATTTCTTAGGAATGAGGAGATAATAAATGTTACAAGTTGGGTTAGTCATTTCCTGCCTGCGTGCCTTGGCAGGCAGGTTCTGTCTTAGGAAGCCAAAAAACTAGTGCATAGCAGGGCTACGGACTCTTTTTTTGGCTTTCTAAGACTGGAAAACGGCAAGCCAAGTTGAGACAGTTATTATTTCGTCATTCCTTAGAGGCGAAATCACCTTTTCTATTTGGTGGCTTGCGGTCTTATATTACAATTGGGATGCAGTTTTAGAGTAGTTGATTTGAATCGCAAAATGATTTACATTTTCAATTGAGGAGTGTAAAGAATTGGAGAAACCGTACTAAGCTAAGTAATGAAAAAATAAGTCCATCATTTTGGTGGACTTATTTTTTTATAGTTGCTAAGGGAGTAGTTTGTTGATGAGTGCAAAGGGCGCTAAACCCTAAAAAATTAGATAAATTACTGCGTATTTATTTAATTATTTGGATATTTAAGATTTAAAAAACAACCATTTACCTGCAATTTAGCACCATTCATACAATCAAAAATACCCGATCCCACAAATAATTCATATTATATTTTTTTGGCATCTATTTTGAACAGTATTAGGTATAGCTAAACACTTCCTAAATCTTTCTCTTCAATTAAATTTCTTTTCGAAATTGCAGGGAGATTTCAACAAACGCTATTGAATAATCTGTACTTAGTTGACATAACTAGGCATTTTTCTCTAATGCTTAGCTGTCTCATCAATAGCAATGTATGCCCTTTAACGGTAGTTACTACCGGATTTTCAAAAAACAATGCACACAAGTGAACACTTAAAATTAAAACGATACCTGAAGAACGGGTGGCTTTAATTTTATTATCAATTTATTGTTGACAGTTTACTTTAATGACGACAAGAACAAAATATTCAAGGAATAACAAAGTCCCTTTATCTGACCATGCTATTCCTTGTACTGGCACAACTATGCCTGATAGTGGTGAGACACTATCTAGTTTTTATATTAACATACTGAGAAAACACTTTGATCCTGAAGGTCCCCCCTTCAGGATTTTTTATTTAGAGCTTGTCTAAAATTTATTTCGAGTTGAAAATCAATAGTTTGCGGTTCTGGCAAAGAAAAAATTAGCGCGTTTAGCGAGCTAAATAAACTCATTTCCCCAAAGTCAGGTTCGTAAAATATTGGTTTTCAGCCGATAGAAATTTAGACAAGCTCTTAAAAAGGTAGCCTTTACGTCTCCTTTAAAAATTGTGTAGAAATTCGCTATTGAGACGGAAGTATTTCCTTGTCGTTACTTCTTATCATTAAAATAAAGATCGTTACTATTCAGCATACCGTTTAAAAACTCCCCCCGATGCTGAACCTTTCTGCCTCTGGGCAAAAGCCCTCTCTCGTCTTTACGGAAGAGGGGGAGGCGTCTCCGATCTAAAATTTTGTTTTGAAATCGTTGACAATACAAAATTTTACTCGAAGACGTCTCCCTCCCTTTGAAGGGAGGGTCGGGGAGGGTTTTCTACGGATGCTGAACAGTTACTAAAGATCAACCTAATTAGCAGGATTACTATCAAATCCAAAAGCTGTTCTCATTTTATGATAAATATCGGTATTCTCATAAATACCACTAAATAATTCTGCCCCGGGTCCATAGGCGAATACAGGGACCATTGTAGCCGTGTGGTAGGTACTTGTAAACGCACCTGCGATACTATCCATTCTTGATTTTGGGTTGATGGCAAAACCTCCTGTTTCATGATCTGCAGTCACAATAACTAGTGTTTCTTTATCTTTCTTCGCAAAAGCAAGAACAGCACCGATTGTTTCATTAAAGTCTTTCATTTCCGTAACGATATATTTCGTATCATTAGCATGTCCTCCCCAATCTATTTGAGAACCTTCTACCATTAAGAAAAAACCACCATTGGCGCTTTTTTCCTTTAAAAAATTACTAGCTTTTATGCTAGCTAATTTCAAGTAACTTCTTCCAGAGGCTACAGGTATTGGTGCATCATTTGCCGTAAAGTAAGCGAATTTATCAGCTGCCATCACATCTAAGTCTTCCAATTCGCTAGCAACCATATCAGAGACCGTGTAGCCTTTTGCCTGAAAAGCAGGGATCAAACTTTTTTCATCTTCCCGTTGTCCGTCAAAATGTTTTTTGCCTCCGCCCAAGAAGAAATCAATATCCGTTTTCAAAAAATCTGCGGCTATCTCATCATACATTTTACGCAATGGTTGATGCGCAATGAAAGAAGCTGGCGTGGCGTGTACAATAGTAGACGTAGCAACTAAGCCCGTTTTTAGTCCTTTCTCTTCCGCCTCTTCCAAAATACTTTGTACGACTACTGTATCAGGATTCACGCCAATAGCTCCATTATACGTTTTCACTCCACAAGCAATAGCAGTTGCGCTCGCTGCAGAATCTGTAATTAAATTATCATAGGCATAAGTCTTTTGTAGGCCTACAATAGGAAATTCTTCTAAATACAATTGGTTGTTATTAGCGTACATCCCCGCTGTTATTTGTGTTAAACCCATACCATCCCCAATCATCAAAATAATGTTTTTAGGTGTAGCCGTTGGTATTTTTTGTTGAACCACAGACAAGGGAGTCGGCGTCATTTTCTGGTTGGTATCACAGGCCGTGATTGTTAATAGCAATGCTACTAGTAGTAGTGTGTTTTTATACATTTTAATTTTTATTTTCTTTAGAAGCTTATTATCGTATCAACAAATACCTTTTCCCTGGCATTGTTTTAACCAAGCCTTTAAATTCTAAATTTAGCAATAAACTTGCTAAGCGACTTGCATTAATCTTGGTTTCATAGCTCAGTTGATCAATGCCCATCTCGTTTTTATTTTGCAAGAGATTAACAATTTTTTGCTCCTGCTCATCTAGCGCTACAAATAATTGTCGCTGTATATTTTTAGATGGGTCCTGTTCTTCCCAACGCATGATATATCCAATATCTTTAGCACTTTCTATTAGCGCTGCTTTATGTGTTTTTATCAGATGGTTACATCCTTTTAACTTAGGATCATTTACTCGGCCAGGAAATGCGAAAACATCTTTATTATAATCATTCGCATACATAGCGGTGATCATTGAACCGCCTTTTTGTGCTGTTTCCACAACGATAACCGCATCACACATACCTGCCACGATTCGATTTCGCATCGGGAAATTCTCTCGATCGGGGGTAGTGTTGCTTGTAAATTCTGTTAGTAATCCTCCTTTTTCCAACATCTGTTTTGCCACCTGTCGATGTTGCGCTGGATAAATTTGTTTTAACCCATGTCCTAAAACGCCAACCGTTTCCACCCCTAATTCTATACATTTTTTATGGGCTGTCACATCGATTCCATAAGCCAAACCACTTACAACCATTACATCATAAGGGATCAATTCTTCTACAAGTTTTTCGCAGGTTGCAACACCTAAAACGGAAGGTTTCCGCGTACCTATAATAGAAATAATTCTTGGATGGTTTAAGTTGGCTGTCCCTTTGTAGTATAATAAAATCGGAGCATTGTCCAAAGGTTTTAAGCGACTTGGATAATTATTATCTAAAAAAGATAGCACCTGAATACCTCCATCTTCTATAAAGCGTAATTCAGCCTCTGCCTCCTCAAAGTAGTTTTTCTCTAAGATGTTGTTTACAATCCCTTCTCCAACACCAGGGACCTTTAATAATTCTTTTTTCCTTGCTTCAAAGACAGCTCTTATGCCTCCGCAATAGCTCACTAAATTTTTAGCTGTAACAGGACCCACTTTTGGGATTTTGGTCAAAGCAATTGTATATAGCCAATCGTTCATTTGATAAAAATGCGTGTTAGTTTATTGATCTTTAGCTCTATATAGTCTTTGGTGACAGTCTGCGTTCCAAAAACTTAATCAGAAAGAGCTTAAGAATAGCAAAGCAAAAGTACAATTTATTTTTGGCTGGAGTCTAGCTTTAAACTTACATTAAAAATGGCTAAATTGTATCTTTGGCGCAAGACTTGTTTCTTCCAAGGAGAAACAAACATCCAAAATTTAGAAATTACCTTAACATGAGCCAAGAAGAAGAAAAAAAAGAACCCGCACCTAAAAAAGCAGTAAAGAGGAGGAAGAAAAAACAAGTAGAAGACCAGGATACGATACCGAATATGGAATTAGTTATAATCGGTGTCTTTTTCGCTAGTTTTTTATTCTGGGCAGTTTCAAAATGTAGTGTTACCCAATCTAAATATGAGGAAGAGGCAATAGCTACTACGCCAAAAGAAGTAGTAGATACTTTAGAAAAAAAAGCAACAGTCCCAATAGCACCAAAAGCTATCACGCCAAAACCTGCTACCAAAACAGTTATTAAAGATAGAACTACCTTATTTGTCGTCTTGGACGGATTAAAAGTACGTACTGGGCCAACCAGAGATAGCGCCATTGTTCGCCAATTATCTTTAAATACTCCTGTCTATTTTTCAAATGAAGTCACCCCCTTTAAAGAGAAAATTAACATGGGAAGTTATATCGCTGAAGAACCTTGGGTAAAAGTTCAGACAAGAGAAGGTTTTGATGGATGGGTATATGGTGCTGGTGTAAATTACTATCGAGCGCCTGTGGAGAAAGTAGAAGCAGTAGAGGAAGAACTTGGAGGAAATTAAAAAAGGGGGCTTGGCCGTTATTTGTTCATTCAAGAGAGACATGGTCTCCGACACGAATGCCAAAAGCTTTACAAAATCCACCTTGCACCTTTAATACATAAGGCACTTTACCTCCTGAGGGGATAGATGCAGCAGATAAGGGAGCCGCTTGCTCCACCAATCTAACAACTTCTAACTCATTATCAATAAATAATATATCCAAGCTAAGAAATATATTTTCCATTGTTTCTGTCCGTGGTTCTGATTTTGAATAGGCAAATAACATTCCTCCATTAGCAGGCAAAAAGCGACGATTTTTAAGTCCCATTTCTTGTCGAGTAGCCGTTTTTGCAATCTCAATATCTATAGCAACAATACTATTCTTGGATTGGGCATCAATAAAAGTTAACTGCCCTTCTTTCCTAAATGGTGGGCTTTTATAATTCGGATTGTAAATTCCGGGTCGCTTAGGTGCAAAATAAAATCGATTCGCTAAAAAGCCTCCAGCTAATATACATAGAGCCAAGGTAAACCATAATAAATCATTTGTAGAAGAAGAAGGCACCTTTCCTCTCTCCTTATTATCTTTAGATTCATTCCCCTCTTTGGAATTTCTAGACTGGTTATCTCTTGGTGGACGATTATCCTTATTATTATTTCGGTTATTCCGATTATTGCCGTGATTATTTTTTCTCTGGGCCATTGACTATTTTTAAACGATCTTTCTTTAATAATCCATACAGCTCTACATCCACAAATGTTCCGTTTTTCTTCGCCTGATAAGCTCTTAACACACCCTCTAACTGAAAATTTAGTCGAAGTGGAATTTTTTTACTTCCAATATTATTAGCTGCAATGCTCATTTCTAAACGATTTAGGTGTAACCCTTTAAAAGCATAATTTACTAATCTATTACAAGAACGAGTCATGATACCCTGATCTTGCAAATCTTTTCTTAACCAATAGCCTATTTCTGCCCGTTTATCTCGTTTTTCTATTTTAACTAAAGAGACCGCTCCTGCTAATTGATCTTTATGAATAATTAAGGTCGTCAGTCGCTGTCCTCCTTTGTTGAGCAGCATGGCTTCTTTTAAAAACCCTTTCGCATGCCATTCTTTTTGGATGTTTTCTACCCAAGGTAAGTATTGCTCTAAATATGCTCGTTGTGATTTAATAATGTGAAATAACTCCGCCGTATATCCCAATGTAGGAAAACAGAGATAAGTATATTCATCGACAATTAACGTTTTATTTTTCAAATTACTCTTATTAAATCGTGTCTTAAAAGAGATTTCGTTGCTTCAAAATTTTCGCAAATTCCTAATAGATACCCACCACCGCCTGCGCCACATATTTTCAATTTAAAAGCATCCGTGTCTAGTCCAAGTTGCCAACTTTTTCTAAAAAGATCAGGTATCATAAAATCAAAAAGATCTTGCTGTAAAATACTGGTTTTCGACCAAGCAATATGTAAAGCATTCCAATTTCCAGTTATTAGAGAGCTTATAGCTTCATTAACTACTGGGACTAATTTTTCTGTACATTTTTTATGGTAATAGTCTTTTTTACAACGATCTAAAAAACCATTAACATAAGGGGCGGTTTCTCTTTGGATATGTGTGTCTAGTAAAAAAATGGCTCTGTCAGAATCCTCTGTTTGGTCCTTTAGTAGTTCTTTTTGAGCGATTTTCACTTGCTGAATAGTTCCATTAGTTGAAAATAAAATAGGATAGTTTAAAAAACAAACCAAAGGATCCATACCAGAGCTGGTACCATGAAAAAAGCTTTCCATTTTTCCAAATAGTTGTTTTAGTACCTTTAAATTCCCAATAGCTTGTCGTTTATATTGACCCAAAATAGCTGCACATAAAGCACCTGAACTCCCCATCCCATATCCTGTTGGGATGCTAGAATGAAAGTATAAGCCCCGATCAATATCTTCTAAAAAAGCAGCTATATCCAACACCTTATCAAAATTTTGTTCCTTCAAATAAGAACCGAATTGTGATAAATCTTGTTGTAGTATTTGCTTTTGGCTGGGATCTTCTACATATTGCCAAGTACCATAATGGTTACTTATAGGCATAGCTAAGGCTTGTGAGCCTTTAACGACTGTATGTTCTCCGAAAAGCAATATTTTTGCGGTATATTTCAAATTATGGATTTCGCTTAATTTAATATGGGCGATGCTACACAAAATTTGGCTTCGTAGCAATCAAAAATCATGACGTTTCGTTATTATTTCCTTCTTAAGGGAGTAGCTTTTTTGTTGCCTAACTATTTAACAAGCGAAAATATGAAATTTTAAGCTTAGGGAAGGATGAAGAAACATTGGCTTAAAGAAATAAGTTATTTCCTATCAAAAAAGTACTAACTTTGTCTAAGAACCTGTTTGGCTGTAAAATCCCAAATAGATTCTAAGTAACGACCTGACTTCTTTTAATTTAAAAAACATAAAATAATGGAATCTATATTTTTAGCATTTTTACCAGGAGGGACAGAGATTTTTGTTATCCTGTTTGTTGTCTTATTATTATTTGGTGGCAAGAAAATTCCAGAATTAATGAGAGGAATTGGTAAGGGCATTAAAGAATTCAATAGTGCTCGTGCAAC
>CANNZV010004848.1:0-34422 GCA_947561585.1 Caprella mutica
TAATCGTTGCCTGTCCTGCATCTAATTGTCGACCCCCATGATTAGAAACAATAATACCATCTATTCCTAATTGGATAGCTTTCTCTGTGTCTTCTTCACTAGCCACCCCTTTTAAGACCAATTTTCCTTTCCACCATATCTCTGATTGGCTTTATTTTTTCCTCATTCATTCTACCGGTGAAGGTTTTATTCATAAATAAGCCTAAATGTCTTAAGCTCATTCCTTTTGGAATATAGGGGGTGAGGGTTTTAAAAGTTGGTTGTCCTGCTATTAAGGTATTGATGGCCCAATTGGGCCAGCCCAGTATTTGTAAGATATTACTCAAAGTCATTTTAGGGGGAATAGCCAATCCATTTTTTATTTCTTTAGGTCGATAGCCAAAAGTGGGGGTATCAGATAGAATGACTAAGACAGGGTACTTAGCAGCGGCGGCTCTTTGTATTAATTGATCTCTTAGTTCATTTTGGGTAGGATGATATAATTGAAACCAAGCATTCCCTCGGTAATTTCTCCTATTTTTCAATGCTTGCTGTTCCAACGGTACTTAAGATATAAGGAATGTTATGCTTAAGAGCTGCTGCTGCGAGAATTTCTGAAGCATTCGGCCACATCAATCCCTGCAAACCAATCGGTAGCAACACCAAATGGCGCATCAAAAGTTTGATTGAAACACCGTGGTTTTCATAGAAGCACCGCTATAATTTTTCAAATAATAAGGGCGTAATTCTAATTTTCTAATCTCCGATGTGTTTTTTCTTAGGTTAATCTCCTGATTACATCCGCCATCTAAATATTCAAAGGCAAAACGAGGGATTCGTGCTTTCGCCCTGTTTCTTAAGTCCTCTATGGAGGGATATTGTGGATTATAAGCTAGATCCATTCTTTCTAGTTTTTCTTATTCAATAATGTAGCACCTTGTTTCTGCAAGTTGAAATGCTTTTTAGAAAATGTCGTTTCAATTCTTTAGTCGTTACTACCATTGCAGCACCCAATGCGGAACCTACTGGAGATTGTGTTGTTTTTACTTTTATCCCCTTAAAGGCACGCGCTAAGAACTGGATAAAAATTTCATTATCTACAAACCCACCATCAATATAGATATTTTCAATTTTTGTGACTCCCATTACCTGTTTAGTCATGAATACTTGTAATTCGACTAATTCCAACATTAATTGATGATAGGCTTCTTCAAAGCTAAGATTATTTTCCAAAGCACCAGTAATTGGTCTTTTATCTTTAGTTGTTATAGCAAGTAGTTTGAAATACAGTTGGTAATTCTTTGTCAGTTTTTGTAGATGGATTCGTCAAATCTAACCTTTTTATGCGCAGATTTTTTAAGCTTAAAAAAATCAATTAACTGTTCAATTTGCAATTGGTATTCTTTTCCTAAAAAGAGCCGCGAAGCTTTGACAGGCTTTCCATTAATCTGCATATAGTTTAAACAATTATTTTTTAAATCTTCTATGGTTAAAATTGCTTTATTAAATGGATTTAAACTGATACTCCAAGTACCTGTAGAAATTAATACAAATGGGTTTTTAATTGACCTTAAATAGGGTAGTAGGGCAGCCGAACTATCGTGAATCCCTATACCAATTTGTATGGTTTGATTCCTAATAATCTTAGAAAAGGTAGTTGATGTATCTACTATGGGAGGCAATAATATATCAAAACCTTCGCATACACCAATCGTGATAAGCCTTTTTTCGATAATTCCAAAGACTAGTATGGCAACCAATACTGGTGAAATCACTTACTAAGTTATTTGTTAATAGCGCACTTAAATATTGAGGTAAATGGATTGACCATTTAATCTTTTGAAAACAGTTGGTTGTGTATACTTTAACCAAAACAATTGAAATCCAGCGTTCAACATCCCAGAGGCAGGAGAAGCGGTCTCACTTTCAATCATTGATCGTTTCCCATATTTTTTATAAAAAGATCGGAGAAGTTTTTTAGGAAATGGTTTTAAATAATTATAAAGTGGGGTGAGGGGTTGGCCATGTTCATCTAAATGCACAAGGCTGGCTCCATAGTAGAAAAATTAATGGCTTGTACAGTCCATTTTTTCTTTTTTAAAATTTGACAAGCGTTTTTTTTATCCATGTTTTAATGGCATCTAAATCATCGCAAGGATATCTATCTTCATCTTTTATTTCTTGGATATAGGTATATTCTTGATAAACCACTTGATAGTTGTTATCAAATAGAAAGCATTTTTTGTTTGTTTTTCCTATGTCGAAGATTAAGGTTACTTTCATTTATGATAATTTTGGACCTGTCTACCGCCTATGGTATATACACAAGTAGGGCGCACTTAACGGGGACGAGGCTACGCCCCTTAAATATGGAGCGTATACGATCAATTTGTCTATAGACGGTATCGAAGCTAAAGCTCCTAAATGCCTTAAAAGGGGCATCGCCCTAACACCGTCTATAGAACAAATATTAGGACAGAACTGAGAAGGAGCGCAGCTTCGTCCCCGTATTGTCTACAGCTAGTAAAAGATGTGTATATACCATAGGTCTAGCCGCTAGGCAGGCACAGAATTCACAGAGAGCTAATTTAGTTTTAAATCTTTGTGCGCTCTGTGCTTGCTCCATGTGCTCTGTGTCCCAAATAAGTCTTATTTATAAACCAGTGCAACCACCTTTACACCCTCGCTTTTGAATTAATTGTTTCCGAATGGGCCATTTGTCTGTAATATCCAATTGGATCTATTGCGCCACCACTTAATCGCCTTGCCTCAGCCAATAAAGGTCTTACATCTGTTCGATAAGCGCCTTGTAAAATCTCTTGACATTTAGTTACATCATTTTCTGATTGGGCAATCTCTAATGCTTTTCTGTCAATTAATAAAGCTTGTGCATAAGCTATTCGGATCGCTTCCAAGCTTTGCATCAAATCTTCCAAAGGATCTTTTATATTATGGCTCGCATCAATCATCCAAGCTAAGGGCGGGTTATTTGCCGTATTATTTTCCATACCATAAACTAGCTCATTAAAAATTAAAAATAGCTGGTAAAGGTTTAATACTGCCACAAGTCAAATCATCATCACCATATTTACTATCATTAAAATGAAATCGCCTAGTTTTCCTTTCATCATTAAAGTAGACACGATTTGCTCAATATTGGTATTGGGGAGGTGATGCCCTAAATCCACTAAGGAGTATGCCTTTTCTCCACAGCCTTCTACTAACATCAAAGAGGTGCCCCAATCAGAAATTACCGTTGAATAAAAATTAGGTTCATATGGTTTGTATTCAATATATAGGGCGCCAATCTTCTGGTAGGTGCTTATAAATTTCCTGTAAAGCTGTTTGAGTATACTGGAAAGCTTTTCTAAAATTATGTTGCCCAGGAAAAGCAGAACCATCTGCTAACCATACGGTAATTGATTTTGAATCCAAGGCTTTTCCATATTCAATGACTTCAATATTATGCTCGATTGCTTGGGTATTACTCCCTTTATTAATATTGCATAAAGATCCATATTTATAACTATTCGCTGCCCTTCTTGATCTTGAAACGTATTAGAATTCACGGCATCAAATACGATTCCATGAGACTCGGCACGCTGCTTTATCGCAGTCGCATCTTTTGGAATATCCCAAGGAATATGTAAGGAAATCGCTCCCGCTGATTGAGTCAAAGCGTGGAGAATTCCAACATCATCTATTTTTTCTTCTAAATTTGAAGGTTCTCCTCCATAAGAAAATCGACCAAACCGAGTTCCACCAGCTCCTAATGCCCAACTGGGAATTGCTACTTGGAATTGCTTCAATTTTTCAACTATATCATCTCCGTTGATTTCCTTTCGGTCTAACTGCTGATTTAGAAAACCAAATTTTTCATGATGGTCGCTTAAGTAGCGTTCATTATAATTTCTTAGGTCTGATTTATTGATTTTCATAAAAAGGAGATAAAAACAGACCGTGGCACTTATTCCACGATCCGACTAAAAAATTTTATATGAAACTTATAATTCTGATATCAATGATTCCCCATCAATCCTGATGGTCGAAGTGAATTTATAGGATTACCTCACAAAAGCACTAGCCATCCCACCATCTACATTAATATATTCCCTGTGCTCTTATCTAGAATGGCAACCAATGCAAAAACAGCATTCGCTATATCTGCTGGTCGAATAATTTCATTCATTAAATTGCGCTTGGCATAAAAGGCAGGCAATTCTTCTACGGTAATGCCATTTGCCTTGGCTCTACCTGCTGCCCATGCGCCTTCCCATATTTTACTACCAATGATCACTCCATCAGGATTGACCGTATTTACTCGAATTTTTTCAGGGCCTAATTCTGCTGCTAATAGTCGAGTCATATGTTGTTGAGCAGCTTTGGCCGTTCCGTAGCCTACATTATTTTTTCCAGCAACCAACCCATTTTTACTAGCGATATGAACAATATCTCCCCCCATTCCTTGTTTCCGAAGGACTTCCACTCCTCCTTTGGCTAAGTTAAATTGTCCTTTGACCAGTACATCTTGTAAAATATTCCAATCTTTTAAAGTCGTATCGGTCAATGATTTAGAAATAGCTAGTCCAGCAGAATGTATAATAATATCCACCCCTCCAAATTCTAAACAAGCCTTTTTATAAGCCGCTTCTACGGAACGGTCATCGGTCACATCACAAATAGCATAGGTAGAAGTATCCCTTTTGTAGCTATCATTTGCTTCGACTAATCGGTCTTTGTTAATATCTGTTAGGACGATATTAGCGCCTTCTTCTGCAAGTTTGTCTGCAATTGCTTTACCAATACCGCCGCCTGCACCGGTGATAATGGCTACCTTTCGAGATAATGGTTTTTCCTTTGGTTGTCGCTGTAATTTAGCTTCTTCTAATAACCAATACTCAATATCAAAAGCCTCTTGTCGAGCTAGAGCAGTGTATTTAGAAATAGCTTCTGCGCCTCGCATGACATTGATCGCATTGATATAAAATTCACTTGCTACTCTTGCCGTCTGCTTATTTTTAGCAAAGGTAAACATGCCCACTCCTGGATATAAAATGACTACTGGATTAGTGTCTCGAATGTTGGGGCTATTTTTTTTCTTACAAGTTTTGTAATACCTTGTATATTCTTTTCTATACTTTACGAATGCAGGTTTTATCTTTGCTAATACTTTTTTCAGATTACTTAAATCCATATCAGCGGATATAGGCAAGACTAGTGGTTGGATTTTAGTTCGCAAAAAATGATCTGGGCAAGAAGTGCCAAGCGGCGCTAATTTACTCAAATCAAGGCTATTGGTAAATTGTAAAACTCGTTTGTCATCCGTAAAATGGCCAATCATTTGTTGGTATCCAGAACATAAGCCTCGAAGAATTGGGGCCAACTTAGCGGCTTTTACTTTTCGTGTTTTAGGAGGGAGACTTTTTATTTTTTGTCCACCAAAAACAGGTCGTTTTTTTCCTTCTTTTTTTCTAATGTATTCGGATGCCGTTTCGATAACTTCCAGACTATTTTGATAGCAGGCGATAGAAGTATCTCCCCATGTAAAAAGTCCATGACCACCTAAAACGATCCCTCGGATTCCTGGATTATCCTGTAAACATTTTTCTAACTGTATTCCTAGGTCGAATCCAGGCCGTTGCCAGGGTACCCAGCCCATGGTATCGCCCCATATTTCTTTGGTGATTTTTTCACTATTTTTAGCAGCAGCTATCGAAATCAATGCATCTGGATGCAAATGATCAATATGCTTAAAGGGTAATAAGCCATGTAATGCTGTATCAATAGAAGGGGCACGACTATCTAAATCATATAAACAGTGATAATATAAAGGAACAATTTCATCTTCAAACTTTAAGCCTCGATACACATTTTTTAAGGCGCGGAGTCTTTTAGTATATAGTCCAGCAATTCCTTGTCGAGTAAGCGTACCAATATCACCTCCAGAACCCTTTACCCACATCACTTCTACTTCCTCCTTCGTTAAAGGATCTTTTTCAATTGTTTTACAAGAAGTATTGCCGCCTCCATAGTTCGTAATTCTTAAATCTGCTCCTAAGAGATTGGACCGATATAAGAATAAGGCAACTTGGTCATCTCCACAAGCGGCTGCTTTTGCCTTATCCCATAGATAGTCTACATGTTTAAAAGTTTGCTTATCAGCCATAAATGAAAATAATTATATAAATTTTATTAGTTGGAAGGAGAAGAAATTAATCTAAAATCCCATCCTTCATAGTCTTTTAAATAAGAACTATTTTTTTTGTTAATAATTTTATTCCCTTTAGTTTCTACATCATCGGAGGTAATATTCAAGGCAGAAACGATATTATTAGTTACCACATTCTGGATACTCTTTCTTTTATCCTTATGATCATTAATCATTATCCAAGGAGCAGATTCAAAGTCAAATAATCTAAGCGGATTTCTCAATACGATATTCTCTGTTACTAAACAATTTTCTGCCCCATACAAAGCGATGCCATGAGGGTGATCGGTCAATACTAAATTATTTTTCACGATCCAGTTTTTTTCAAATCCATCAAAGCAGACTAAACCTTGAACGATTTTTGATTTCATTGGCAGGTCTGGCTCTAGGCAACTAATCGCAATATTATTATTTAATTGAATATTTTCTATTGGGTGATCATAAGTCCAAGACTGAAAAAGATCATCGTGATTGCCGTTTGGTTCATAGTAGTCTGCTAAGGTTGCATTTTTTAATACATTGAATAGATACCTGTTATTACTCGAAATATTACGAATTGCATCCCCACTAAATCTATCTACCGTATTGTATTGTATTAAGATATCTTCATTCTCTGTCTCGATGCCATGAAAGATATTTTGGACCAAATTATTTTGAATAACACTTTGTTTTCCTTGGCATAAAATACCATTTGCTGCTTTAGTATGCCACTCTTCTGCTGTCCAATTTTTGGTGTTTTTATTCGATGCTATCCAACAGTTTTGGATAGTAATATTAGCAGATAGACTATCAATGGATACTAAGTAGTCTTTTTTCTCCCTTGTGCATTCTTTACCAATAGATAAGCCAGAAATGGTAATGGCCTTCCCGTTATTAATGTGAATGCTTTCAAGAATGGGTTGCTGTCCACTTGCCGCCGCAATGGTAAAATTCCCTCCGCTAATAAGTGGCGACCCATGTACTCCGGATAAGAGTAGCAATAAAGCCCCATGCGGTATTTTGACATCGGATGCCATCAGTTGTTGCAATGAGGGAAAAGGATTGGTATAGCTTCCGTTTCCTGTTTGCGCTATTTTTGAAGGATCACAATAATATATTTGCTGAGGGGCTGGCTTGATATGGACTTTGAAATTTATCAAACTGGACTTTGCACCATTTGTTAATTGTATCTGGATAGGATATATTCCTTCTTTATTCTTAGGTGCTGCTATATGTACCTCACTGCTACCATTCTTAAAATTGGTAATAGTTAGGAAGTCTTCCGATTTTTGAACAGTAAACTGGACATTTTCTAGATGATCATCAATGGCGGATAAAAATATTTTAGTACTAGTTCCTTGGAATACCTCTAATACCTCTGGGATAGGGGAGAAGAGCACTTCATTAGAAATAGGAACAGCTAATGGTTTCGTTGTTCCACAACTACATAGCAGTAGGGCTAAAGAGTATATCAAAGTCTTAGTATTACTTAATATCATTTATAACTTCATTTTTCTGGACACAAAGCACAGGGAGAAGACACAGAAGCGTAAGAAGTAAATAGATAGCACTCTGTGTTTTCTATATCTTCTTTGTGAACTCTGTATCCAAAAAAAATATTAGGTCCATCAACTAAACTTCACTTTACGCTTCGCCTGCATGACTCCCTAAAGTAGCCAAAATCCCTCCATCTACATACAAGACATGTCCATTTACAAAGTCAGAAGCCTTAGCTGCTAGGAAGACAGCAGCACCTTGCAATTCCTCTGGGTTCCCCCATCTTCTTGCAGGGGTTCTTTTGACAATAAAATCATTAAAAGGATGTCCATTTACTCTAATAGGGGCAGTTTGTTGGGTGGCAAAATATCCTGGTCCAATAGCATTGGATTGAATATTAAACTTAGCCCATTCGTCTGCCATTTCTTTAGTTAACATTTTTAATCCGCCCTTTGCAGCTGCATAAGCACTTACCGTATTCCTAGATACCTCACTCATCATAGAACACATATTGATCACCTTACCTCCACCTCTTTTGATCATTCCTGGAACAACGTGCTTTGCCATGATAAAGGGCCCAATTAAATCTACATTTAATACCTCTTTAAAATCCTTGACTTCCATATCAAGTATGGGTGTCCGCTTAATGATGGCGGCATTATTTACCAAAATATCAATAGCACCTACTTCTTTTTCTATGGTAGCCAAATTATTGATGACCTCGCTTTCAATAGTAACATCAAAAACATAGGCGGCTACCTTTATGCCTTTATCGGCAAATTGCTCAACAGCCACATCTAATCTTTCTTGGGAACGACCATTGATGATGATACGAGCACCAGCATGAGCTAAGCCAATAGCAATAGCCATACCTAAGCCATGAGAAGCACCTGTCACCAAGGCTATTTTGCCTGTTAAATCGAAAAGCGTATTTTGCATTATTCTCTAGATTATTTTTTCTATCCTATCTTAAATCTGGAATATTAACCTTATCCATATCCCCATAATCCAAATTTTCCCCTGCCATTCCCCAAATAAATATATAATTCGACGTTCCGGCTCCTGAATGAATAGACCAAGAAGGCGAAATCACCGCTTGTCTATTCTGTAACCATACATGTCTGGTCTCTTCTGGGGTTCCCATAAAATGACAGATGGATGCATCATCTGGAACTTCAAAATAAAAATAGACCTCCATCCGTCTATCATGCACATGGGCAGGCATGGTATTCCAAACATTTCCTTTTTTTAACTCGGTCATTCCCATTTGTAGCTGACAAGTCTGGACAACGCTATTGACAATGAGTTTATTAATTTGCCGTTTATTAGAATTTTCCATGGATCCAAGCTGCACAATTTCTGCATCTTTTAACGTAATTAATTTGTTAGAAAATGTTTTATGAGCAGGAGTTGAATTAAGATAGAAGGCCGCAGGATTAGAAGTTTTATTACTTTTAAAAAGTATTTCTTTATTCCCTTTTCCTATATATAAAGCCTCTTTATACTTCATCTTATAAGTTTTCCCATCGACTATCACTTCTCCTTTGCCCCCTACATTAATAATACCTAGTTCTCGTCTTTCAAGGAAATAGCTAGATTTTAATGGGTCAATGGTTTCTAGACTTAAGGCTGATTTTAAAGGAATGATCCCGCCAGTAATATATCGATCAAACATCGAATAAACCAGATTGATTTTTCCTGCTTGCATAATATCAGTTATCGCAAATTCTTTCCGTATTCTTTCCGTATCATAAGATTTAAAATCTTGTGGATTACAGGCATACCTCAACTCGTAGTGCTGACTCATCAAAATTATTTTTGTTTATAAATGAATTGTTACTAAGCAAGATCTATTCAATAAATACCCAGTTAGGCAGTACATCTTACTTATGGCAATTCCTGTGTTTTTAGAATAGGTTTATAAAGCGAATTGCTAGTCCGCCCTAAATTTACTACGGATTAGTAATCCGCTTTATTGAGGGATGATTTTAATTATCATTTTCTATGAAGAAGTAAGGAACGACGCACAAATAAATATACAACTAATCTTTTTCTTCTTATCCCATTTGAACTTTAAAAAACGCTCATTATATCAACATAAATCCCGTTTTTTAAAGTCCAACTGGAACAAAAATCTTAAAGCTGAAGATGTACCTTTTATTTATCCCTCGTTCCTAAAGGAGAAAAGGAATCAATTTATTTATTCGGAATTCTTTGAGAGGAGTCTCGAATAATTAAACTAGGTGCAAGCACAATAGTCCTAGGCACGATCGTATTAACCGTACTTTTCATTTCTTCCAAACAAATCTTAGCTGCATGTTGTCCGATTTCTCGGCTATGTTGGTCAATTGACGTTAAAGTAGGAGATACCAAAGAAGTAAAGGATTCATTACTAAAACCAACTACACCAAATTCTTCAGGAATAGCATACCCCTTTTTTTTCAGGTACAATAATGCACCTAAGGCAGAGTGATCACTAGCAGAGAAAATAGCATCTGGCGGATTAGTCAATTTTAATAATTTTTTAATGCTTTTAGTACCATCCTCCAATAGAAGACAATCTGAAATAATCAATTTTTCATCAATCTTAATATTATTATCTTTCAAGGCAGATAAGTACCCTTTTTTTCTATCTGCATATATCTTAATATTATCTCTTCCTGCAAAATGAGCTATTCTTTTATATCCCATCTCTATTAAATGGCTTACCCCTTTATAAGCACCAGCCTCGTCATCATTTATTATTTTATACATTCCATTTTCAGAAAATGCTCGATCAAAAAAAACAAGTGGAATACCTAATCTATCAATTTCTTTAAAATGATTATAGTTTTTTGTCTCTAAGCCTATGGAGATTAATATACCTGCCACATTACTACTAATCAGCGTGTTTAAATATTTTTTCTCTTTCTCTAGTTGGTCATTTGTTTGGCAAATAATAATAGAATATCCTGCTTTAAAGGCAATCTCTTCTATTCCAGCAATTACATTAGAAAAAAAATCTCTATTAATATGTGGCACAATAACGCCGATGGTTTTACTTTCTCCTACTCTTAAGTTGGATGCTGCCTGGTTGACTTGGTAGTTTCTTTTTTTGGCAAGGGCAAGGACTTTCTTTTTCATAGACTTGCTAATGCCTTCATGTCCTCTTAATGCTCTTGATACCGTAGAAGGAGTTGTACCTATCTCCTTTGCCAAATCTTGAATAGTCACTCTTTTACTCATACAGCAATTTTATTATTTTTCTGCCAAATTATTAATAATACTGACTATAAGTAGTAAAAGATGTTCATTTTTTGCAAAAATAGAATCGGAAATTTGTTTTTATTTTGCATTCTCCAAACTATATTTTTTTTCTATATAAATTCTTGCCTGTTTAATTGTTTGAATTTGCTCTGCTTCTAGCATTGGAATTTCCAGTTTAAAAGTATATTCAAAGACCATAATCATTTCTGCAAAATCCAATGAATCAAGCCCTAAGTCTTTATAGAATGATGCCTTATCAGTAATGGCTTGTTCCTTAATCCCCATATTCGTCAGTATCTCTTTTAATTGATTATGAATTTCTTTTCCTTTCATAAATTTTTCTTTATAATTTGCTAGCTTGATTAGGCTATAGATATGTATTGATGCAAAACAAGCACTTATTAAGTTCTGTCCTTACCTAAATTGACATCTACTTTTTTTTATTAAAAAAATAATTGCCAATATACCTACATAACAAAGAGTAGCTTTCATAAAATATAGAAGTAAAATAAGGAATGATGTCAATTTACTCTTGCACCAATCTTAAACTGGGTTATAGATTTTATCAATTGGATAGTTATTCAATAATGATTTTAATAGGCTCGGAATTATGAGATAGATAAAAAGAGGTAGTCACTATTTCAGCAACTACCAGCTTTTCAAAAAACTCTCTATTTTCAGCTTACATAAGGAATTAAATAAGCTAACTATAGCCGCTGTTATCCTAGTTTGAAGAAGAACTAGTATAACAATTATCTATTACTGTTCACCATCATCAATTTACCAGTAGCTACTCCTCCTTCAGAACGCAACTGATAAAAATAGATGCCTGAACTAACTTTATTTCCATTGGAATCATCTCCTTTCCATTTAATACTATATTCCCCTGGAGCATGCTTACTATTGGTTAAAGTAGTTACCCTACTTCCGCCGATATCGTAAATAGCAATATTCAAATCCATAGTTTTAGAAATAGAATAATTAATGCTTGTTTCTTCACTAAATGGATTAGGTGCATTTTGACTTAATGAAAAATCCTTAGGTAATTCTTCAAAATATACGTTGGTTGTAAATCCTTCCCATTCGTTTTTCTGTTCCGTAAACCAATTTAAATCTCCTACAGGAAATCCACCAATTGCACCCGTTAATAAGGTTTCATTGGTAAAGGCTAGATTTTCAACATAAGGGTAAGTCACACCGAAGCGGTCTCCATCGTCATCAAATCCCCAATACGTATTTTCTGCTTCATTTCTAAGATTGGTCATCCAATTAACCATTGCTCCTTCGACGTCTCCATCATTAATAAAGCCAGGGTCCATATTAAGGTTGTTCTCTGACCGAAGACTAGGATAAGTCGTTTCATCGTCAAAGAAACCTTGCGTTCTTGAATTCATAAAAATACCACCCATTACACCAGGAAATGTTGCCCAGTAATTGGTTACCTCTTCTGAATAGAAAAAGGCATTATTTCGAACGTCTATTCTTCTATCAGCCTCTGCTATTCCCAAATCAGAAGGAAGTGCAGTTACATTGACGATACCGAAAGATAATCCATCGGCATCCTGTCCTTCTGCATCGGCATCAGATTCTCCAAAACTATTGACGTTATAAAATAAATTATTCTTGATATCTGCGTTCGTCTGCCAATACCACATTAAAGGGAATTTAACCGAATTGGCTACTGTATTATGCTCGAATTGCATATAATTAATCGTACTTTCTTGTCCTCTAACAATAAAACTATTGAGGTTAAAAAATGAATTATTAATCATTACTAAAGAGTCCATGTTATTGTCTCTCAAATCAATCGCTCTGCCATTCCAAGGAGAGGTTTGGTTCTCTAAGTTTTTGAAATAACAATTGGTAATTTTAATGTTCTGATCTGGTGCCAACATCATTAAACCAAGGAATAAACTCCACTCAAATTGCACATTATCAAAAGTATAATGTCCCCCCTCCTTAAATGCTTGAACAAAAGCGGCTACATCTCCCACACCTGTAGGCTGTGTCCCCAGCAAATAGATGTTTTTTAAACTAGCATTTTCATTACATGCAAAATATACCCCTACTACAGAACCATCTGCTAAAACACCAGAAGCAACAATTGGTGGCTTGCTATTTGGATCATCTGAATGAGGCGCAAAGAGGTCTAAGTTAAAATTAGCTGTTAGTGTGCCATTAAGAAAATAAATCTCATCACGGTTTAATTGATAGACTCGAGCAGGATTTACTCTCGCTCCGGTTGCCGTTGTATCTCCACCAATAAACTTATTAAGCGCACCCAATAATTCTCCATCTACCATAGACGGAACAATAACCGTATCTGGTTCTACTACAGCCACTACGTCTTTTTGTTCCCATAAAATCTTCTGCTCAGGAAACCAATTTAAATCTCCTACAGGAAATCTTTCCACCGAACCCGTTAATAGTGTCTCATTGGTAAAAGCTAAATTTTCAACATAAGGTACAGACACCCCAAAACGGTCCCCATCTGCATCAAATCCCCAATACGTATTTTCTGCTTCATTTCTAAGATTAGTCATCCAATTCACCATTGCCCCTTCTACATCTCCATCGTTGATAAAGCCGGGGTCCATATTTCTATTATTCTCTGCAATCAAATTAGGGTAAGTAGTGGCATCATCAAAAAATCCTTGCGTTCTAGAATTCATAAAGTCACCACCCATTACACCAGGAAAAGTTGCCCAGTAATTGGTTACTTCTTCTGTATAGAAAAAGGCATTATTTCTTACATCTATTACTCTATTAGCTTCGGCTATGCCTAAATCAGAGGGTAGGGCAGTCACATTGACAATACCAAATGGTAAACCGTCTGCATCTTGTCCTTCCGCATCTGCATCTGACTCTCCAAAACTATTCACATTATAAAACAAATTATTTCTGATAATAGCACTTGTCTGCCAATACCACATTAAAGGGAATTTAACTGAATTAGCAACGGTATTATGTTCAAAACGCATGTGGTTAATGGTACTTTCTTGACCTCTAACGATAAAGCTATTTAGATTGAAGAAGGTATTATTTACCATCACTAAAGAATCCATATTATTATCTCTCAAATCAATTGCACGGCCATTCCAAGGAGAAGTCTGATTCTCTAAGTTCTTAAAGTAGCAGTTCATGATCTTGATATTCTGGTCTGGTGCTAACATCATCAAACCTAAGAATAAACTCCACTCAAACTGTACATTATCAAAAGTATAGTGTCCACCTTCTTTAAATGCCTGAACAAAAGCGGCTACATCCCCCACACCTGTAGGCTGCGTCCCTAACAAATAAATGTTTTTGAAGCTAGCATTTTCATTACAAGCAAAATAAACGCCTACGACAGAACCATCTGCTAGTACCCCAGAAGCAACAATTGGTGGTTTACTATTTGGGTCATCAGAATCATCTGCAATTAACTGTAAATTAAAATTAGCTGTTAACGTACCATCTAGAAAGTAAATTTCATCTCGATTTAATTTGTAGATCCGTTCTGGATTTACACGTTCTCCCGTAGCGGTTGTATCCCCACCAATGAATTTATTTAATGCCCCTAAAGGCTCTCCATCAATAGTCGAAGGGACTACGACAACATCTGCCTGACTATAACCTGAAATCCCAACAAACAGGAAGACAAGAATAGGAATGATTGAATTGTAAATTTTTTTCATAAAAGGGTAAATTTAAAAGCGATTAATTGTATTAGGTTTGAAGTAGTTTAAGAATGGTTTTGAAATGATTTGCAATTCTTTCATTTTTAAACAACTTCTATATTGAAAAACAATTGATTAAAGCCTGTAACGAATACCAACATCCATCGTGTAGGAGTAATGCTGTTCTCTTTTGGGATAGCTCGTGCCTGAGTTGATATCTCTTTCAATGGAGGAATTGAGGTTACTCAAATTTATAAGTACCTCCCAGCCTTTCATTGGTAGTTTTTGTTTCAAACTTAAATCAAAGCGAAGTAAACTGGCAGATGCACTTCGGTGCCGTTCCCAAAAATTGGTTGCTGAAAAAATATCATCCTGATAGGTCATAGAAAATCGAGTGGATAGTCCTTTATAATCATAACCGATAGAGGCGTTCAAAATATTGTTAGGTTGAGCAATCAATCTATCTACATAAAAGGTGTCAATATTATTGATAATGACCCATGGCGCTTCTGTCAGTAATTGTCTATCCAAAATGGTTCTCGGATATTTGACCTCGGAAATAGTATGGGTATAATTTATGTTGAAAACAAAGCCATTCAAAAAGTTATCTAAATACCAAAACCTTGTTTGCCATTCGACTTCCACACCATACAGCTTAACAGGGTAGGGGTTATTAATTGTTCTGGAAATAGTTTGGCCAGCTGTGGAGGTGGGTAAACCATATTCTGTCGCTTGGTCATTATTAAGAATAGTAGAACGTCCTGCATTATAAATTAAATCCTCAATCTCCTTCGAGAATCCACCTATCGTAAATAAGCCCAATTTATTTTGATAAAAAGAGGCATAGGCATCAAAGTTGGTGGATACCGAGGTTCTTAGAAATGGATTATTCCAATCCACATTCGTTAACTGTCTATCCCAAGAAGGAATAATATCTCTAAAGTCGGGCCGAGCTAAAGTTTTGGTATAGGCCAATCTTAAATCAAACCATTCTACTGGTTTAAACTTAGCATGAACCATTGGTAGTAAAAAACTATTCGAATTAGCGATCGTTGTATCAGAAAATAAATAACCATCTGACCATAATAAGGCCGCACTATTTCCTCTGACTCCTTTATACTCTGTTTTATTATGTTCGTAGCGTACGCCTGGGATCAGCGTCAATTTATCGCCAAATTGAATTTCCCCCATCAAATATGCCGCACTATAATTTTCATTACCAGAGTAATCATCTTTATTGGTCGCAGGGAAGTCGGTAAAATATATACCATCCGCTATGGTCGCTATTTCATTGACAAAATCAGCATCTGGAATATTTTTGATGGTATAATCTCCACCTAGAAAATTTTCAGGGCGATAGGTAGGATCAATAAATAAATCATAAGGCAAAGCGGAAATATCATTAGAAACAAAATCCCTCAACTCAGGATAATTTTCTACAATCGCTTTTCGTATTTCTGCACCTTCTCCTCCAAAACGAACTTCTAATCGTTGGGACGTAAAATCATATACTTTTTCTAAATTTCGATATTTCCCACCTACTTTTAATTCGACAGATATTTTATTAGAGAGATTCAAGGAATAACTCAAATTTAAATCTCCTCCATATTGCGTTTCTTTTGTATCAAATAAGTTACGTGAGATTCTAGATACTCTAGCATCGCTAATGTCATTCTTTGCCAATCCTGCAATAGTTGCAGGAGCATCTGTTACTTTTAATCCTTCTTGAAATCCAGCCTCTTCTCTTCCTGTAAAAATGACGCTGCTGGGCAATTTATTAGTAGAATAAGCATAAGATAATCCACCCGTTAATTTAATGTTTCCAAAAGAATTTTCTACTCTTAAAGAATTATTCATCACTAATAGATCACTCTCATCATTCTGATAACCGTACTCATGACTTCGTTCTAAAGGACGAAGACTTTCAAATCTTCTTTCTGTTTGTCGACCAATTTTACTAGTGAAGTTGCTTAACTTTATTTTTCCATTGGGCAGTTTATAATCTAATACGAAAACCCCTCCTAATCGACTAATTTGTCTATCGTAATCGTTTAATAGAATATTCGCTGAAGACACATCTACTTCTGATTGTTCGTTGGGACTAGTTTGGTTTGTATAATTAACGCCTAATTCATAAGAAGGCCTTTTTCTGTTTTCTACATCTATTTGCGCAAAGAGACCTAGCTTCTCATTGAGTACTCGTTTACTTCCACCCAAAACAATCTTATAGTCTCCAAACTGCTTTTTTAATCCGCCATAACCTGTCTGCAAAAGCATATCAAATTTGGGATCTGTAGGGGCACTCCGCAAAACAAAATTGACACTTCCTCCTAAGGCATTTGCGTCTTGATTTGGTAAAGCTGCCTTGGATACTTCGATCCCTTCTAGCATATAGGGAGAGATCATACTCAAGTCTGTACTTCGATCGTTCCCACCTGTAGAGGCCATTTGTACACCCTCAATTTGAATCCTATTATATTTTGGGGCCAATCCTCTAACCACTACTTTACTGCCTTCTCCACCGCTTCTCAATATGGAAACACCAGGTAACCTACCAATCGCTTCTGCTGCATTCGCTGTAGGCAATTCTTGTATTTTTTTTGCAGATACTACATTTAAAATAGTATTGGAAGCTAACTGTCTATTGATCGCCGCAACTTGCGCTTCTGCCTGTGCCGTTATAATCACTTCTACACCTTCCAAGGAAGCATAGTCTGTTTCTATGTTTACTTCAAGTGTCTTACCAACTTCTACCGTAATTTGAATCTCCTGATTGTCATAGCCTAGATAACTGGCTATTAGGGTATGATTACCTACAGGGACGGAAAGGAGGGAGTAGGCCCCATCCAAATCAGTACTCGTACCGATACTAGTGCCCTCAATAATCACATTCGCACCGATCAATGTTTCTTTAGTTGTCGCATCTTTTACAATTCCTTTAATACTTCCAGTCGTCTGTGCAAAAAGGGTTTGAGTAATCGCTAACAAGCCGATTATTAAGATTAAAACTGGAAAAAAGGAATTGGATTTTACTTTCATATACTATCGATAATCACTGGGTAAAGCAAATTTCATATGGGATTGTTAGAGAATAACTTATATTATTTCAATCTCCTCTTAGCAAATGTAATTAAATTTACTTTTCTATGCAAACGTTTGCATAGAAAAGTAAATTTAATTACCGTTTTTTATATCCTTATTCAAAAAATCATACTTAATTAATTGATTATATATATGTTATGTAGAATTAATAATCAAATATTTAGCAGGATAAGTAATATCGATTGCATGAATTAATAGATATTATAAGATTATTTGACCATCAATTTAGTCCTATAGGTATCTATTCCATCCGTTAAATGAATAATGTAGATGCCTGCTTGAGGGAAGATATTGGAGGTGTTTATTCTAAAATTAGTAGAAATTTCCTCCTTTTCTTTTACCCAGATCAACTTGCCATTTAAATCAACAATTTTTAATTGATAGGGCTGTTTGTATGGGACTTCTAGTATAATGTCTTGATTGCGTGCAACAGGATTTGGAAATACTGCTATTTTAGAACTAGCTGGAACTAGGACATTCAAAGCAGTGGATATCTCTCCAATAGTGAAAGTAATGTAGGGACGGAGTTGTGCCTGTTCAGCGGCAGAACTACTAAAGCTATAATAAGCGCTATTTGATTCATCTGCTATATTGGAATTGAGTCGCAGAAAAAGATACGCTCCAATTTTTGCACCGTCTTCCATTTGTGCTTTAATATAATCAGTTAGAAGGCTGGTGGCATTGCTATCTAAACTTAGAAATGGGGTATCTGAAGACTTTACAAAATTATCCATCAAAAGGGTACCGTTTTCTACTGCTGTTTCCGTGTTGCCTTGCCAGTAGTCTTTTCCAGCTACATCAGGTGTTGCCTGCGCAGGTAAAGCATAAATAGCAACATTTCCAATAGGTGTACTTTCTTTTTCTTTATAATGAATATGAAAATTTACTTCCTTTATTTCTGTTCCATTAGGTATAAAAGGAATTTGAAAAGGGAGTACTGCTGCTGCGTCATCTTCCCCATAGACGCCTCCAATTCTATGTTCCTGTAAGTTGATCCAATGTAATGCCTTATTCGATTGAATTTGTTGGTCTTTGGAAGAAATGGGGACTGTAACTTGATAGGAGGCCTCATTTAAGGATACGGTCTGTTGGGTAGTACTGATTGGAATTGATTTATTTCCTGCATAATCAACTGCTTGTACCTCTATATCATATTCGGTATCAGGACGTAAGGCTATTGCATTAAAATTCGGATCCTTAGTTTTCGTAGTTATTTTATCAATAGTCACTTCGTAATAGGCCATTCCTATATCATCTTTTGCGGCATCCCAAGACAGTTCTATACTTGTCTCCGCTACTTTATCAAGTCTTAGGCTTTCGGTTAATGTAGGTGCTTTAAAATCTCGTATAGCTGCATTTGAGTCAAAGCAACCAACATCAATAGTCGTATTAATAGGACGTACCAAGTTTTCATGGTCTAAGTACGGTGCATCTTCCTTCATCCCCATTCCAATTATGGAAGCATCTGGATGTAGATGAAAGTCCCAATTTTCGTAATCAACGAATAGGGCATGGGGTTGCATCCCAACTACATTATGGTCTTTTGTTCCAGGGTTTCTGGTAAACTCTAATGCTGGCGTAATATTATTTCTCACTAAATTGCCCGTACTTCCTCGACCGTCCTTATGGGCATGGATATTAATCCAAGGAGCTGTATCAAAATTGAATAATCTAAAAGGATTTCGAACAACTGTATTATTTACAACCTTGCAGTTTTTTGCGCCATAAAGGGAAATACCATGGGGGTGATCTACCACTACTAAATTATTTTCAATTACCCAACCTTCCGCAAAACCATCGAAATCAACGATGCCTTGCATAATATTGGATAACAAGGGAATAGTAGGATCGGTATAATTAAAAACTTGATTTCCAATAATCTGAATATTCTTTTTGGATTCGCCAAAAGTCCAGCTTTGAAAAGCATCATCGTGGTTTCCACCTGGCGCGCTATAATCATCAACGACTGCATTTTTAATGACATTATGGCTAACAGATAAATTGTCTGCTAAGCCACGAATAGCATCTCCTCCAAATCGGTCAATGGTATTATATTCAAATCGGTTATTGGCTTCCTGTATGGTAACAGAAAAATTGGTGTTTTTGATGTAGTTATTTCTGACGATGCATTCTTTACCATAATGTTCGATCCCATCCCCTGCATGGGCATACCAATCTTCATTGGTTAACCATTCACTGGCATCATCAATACTGTAAATTTTGCAATTTTCTACTTGGACTTTATTGGCAAATCTTCCTAAAACTACATAATCCTCGTTTTCCGTAAGTCCCGCATTCTCTGGACTAATATCCATTCCAGAAACAATCCATCTCTTGCCGTTAATCAATATTTGCTGCAATTTAGGAGAATGGCCAGATTGTGCTGCAATCGTTACAAAATCTAAATGTTCTCCAAAGACTTGTGGTTTTCCATGTAAACCATCTCTACAAAAGATAACATCTCCAGGTTGAAATTTTTTATACGCGGCAAAAACGCTTTCTAAAGAGCCCCAAGGATTTATAGAATCTCCGGGATTAGTAATATCACCGTTTACAGGATCACAATAATAGACCGTTCCAATTACAGGAATAGGTTTTATTTCTAGTTGTATGGTCTTTGTTGTTTGACCTGTTTGCCCATCTACTTGTAGGTGAAAGGTATACAAGCCTTCTTGACCAGCTTTAGTATTGATGGAAATTGTTCCGCTATTGTCCCCTTGCACTTCTAATTGCCCAAAGCTGGGTAAGTCAGCCGCAGAAAAATTGATCTCTGTTCCTACCGCAGAAAAATAAATATTTATATGTCCACCTACTACAACAGATTGGGGACCAATTGGTGAAACAATTGGTCCAATCTGGCTATGAGCAAAAATATTGTATGAAAAAAAAACTAGCAAAAACAAAGGGTACAGTCGGGTGATTTTTTTCATTACTTTGGGTGATTTTTAAAATTAATTCTCTGTCTAAAACTACTTAATTATTAAGGGATAATCACTTTCCATCGTTTCAACCAATCTTCTAATAAAGTAGTCCATTGTTTCAAGGTTGGATCATTCGGATGCAATCCAACCCCATGATTTCCATGTTCAAAAATGTGCATTTCAGCAGGTATGCCGTATTCGCGTAATGCCAAATAATACTGTACACTATTTTGTACGGGCACTACTTTATCATCACTGGTGTGAAAAATAAAAGTAGGTGGCGTAATACCACTAACTTGCTGTTCATTAGATAGTTCCTTAACCGTTTCCCTAGAAGGTGTTGGGCCTAATAAAAAACGCCTAGAACCCCAATGGGTGTAAGTGCCTTCCATAGTTATTACGGGGTAAGCCAACACGCAAAAATTGGGTAAACTGCTGTAGCTTTCAATCGATTCCGTAGCCGTTTTATTCCCATCATCAAAATGCGTAGAAAGCGTTGCTGCTAAATGCCCGCCCGCAGAAAAACCCATCACGCCAATATGATTGGGATTAATCCCCCATTCTTTTGCGTGGTGTCTGATGAGCCGAATCGCACGCTTTCCATCATTAAGCATATCTGGATGTTTCCCACCTGTACCATCAAATTTTCCTAGGGTATACTGCAATATAAAAGCATGTACGCCTCGATCATTAAACCATTTACTGACTTGTTGTCCTTCGTGATCTATCGCTAAAGTGGCATAGCCTCCTCCCGGAATTATGATAACCGCTGCATTGCTTTTACTTTCTTTTGCTAAGTGTACAAAGAGAGAAGGTGCTGTTACTTCTTGATTCGTATTATATAGCGAAATCCGTTCACCTTGTTGTGCGAATAGAGTAGCGGTGAAACAAAGACCATACAATAGCTGAAGGAATATTCTCATGTTTTTATTATTTCTTTTCACAAAAAATTACCAATTCCAATCAAAACCGTTGACGCAACAAGTGTCAATAATCCAGTAGCTAAAGTTATTTTTGTTTTTTTAGAGACGCCATTCCATTCTTTAAAATAGATGCCCCATAAGGTACTGAATAGAATAATAAAAGCCATATGCAAAGTCCAACTAGCAAATTCATATTCTTTCCCTAAAAAGGTAACGCCCATTCCATAGAAGAAAAACTGAAAATACCAGGTGATTCCCCCAATGGTCGCCCAGAAATAGTTTTTTGTTTTAGGGGTATCATTATTCGTATAATCACTGTAACTTTTATTTTTGATATTTAAACCAACGGTCCATATAAAATTGGTAAGAAAACCACCCCATAAGATCCAAACTAATACTGCATTGTTTTGAAATATTTCTTTTGTACCAGCTGATAATGCTAGTTCCGCAATAGGTTTTCCTGCTTGTAAGCCAAAAGCAAAACAAGCACTAAGAATGCCAGAAATGACTGCTACTAATAAGCCTTTAGATAAATTAAATTCCGCAACACTTTCTTTTTGAGTGCTTTCATCTAATTCTCTTTCTTTATAAATGCCTGCTAGTCCAGCTATACCAATACCGACCAAACAAACAAAAACACCAATGATGGTCATTAGCCCGCTAGTGGTTTGTGCAAGTGCCCCAAGTGTGCCTTCGTAAATCGGCGGTATTAAAGTACCAAAAGTAGTACATAAACCTAAGGCTACTGCCATCCCTAAAGAAATTCCTAAATACCGCATGGATAAACCAAAAGTTAATCCACCAATCCCCCACAACATACCAAATAAAAAAGTGTAAAACTTGACAGAAGGATCAGGTGCCGCTAAGACGTCTAATAAATCTGGAACAGTCATCCAAGCCATTAACAAAGGAGTAAGCATCCAAGCAGCAATGCCTAATATTAACCAAGCACTTTCCCAGCTCCATTTTTGAATAAACTTAAATGGAATGTAAAAACTACCTGCTGCAAAGCCACCTATGGCATGTAAGAATATCCCGAATAATGCACCCATATTTCTTTACGGTATTTCGTTTATTAACTAGTGCTATAAGAATTAAATCCTTACTATAATGGCAATTAAGGAAATGTTAAAATGAATTTTGTAAACACATTGCATATAGCGCATTTAACATTTTCTTAACTTAATTAATCTAGTTTTAAAGACATTCCAGATTTAATCAAATTTTACTAATATAGTCGTAATTTCATTCTTGTTGCACTAGATGTTTTTTTTGGACACAGAGTTCACAAAGAAGACACAGAGAACACAAAGTGCTAGGTATAACTTTGTGAACTCTGTGTCTTCTCCCTGTGCTCTGTGTCCAAAACTATTCTATGCCGCTTCAAAATCTTTTTTCAATAACTTCTTCGCCTTTATCAATTCCTCTTTGGTAAAAGGATTAGTATCTGACGCAGAAACAGCCCCACACAATTCTTGTCTATTTTTTGCTCCAGATAAAACAGTAGAAACACCCGCTTGATCTAATACCCATCTTAAAGCTGCTTGTGGCATATTAATTACGTCCTTTCTAATTAAAAAAGAGAAATCATCGACTTGCTGAACTCTTTCAACTATTTCAGCCCTAGTATAACGAGCGTTTAAAGTTCCTTTTTGGAATACTGTATCTTTTGTGATTTTACCAGATAAAAATCCATTGGCTAGACATTCTCGAGCGACTATACCAATTGGATATTTTTTCAAGTTCTCAATTAGCACTTGTGCTTCTCGATTCATCATGCTTAATACTACTTGTACCAAATCTATTTGACCTGCTGCTGCCCACGCTCTAGCCATACCTTCTGTTTGAGGAAACATAGAAATGGAATGTCCAACATAGCGAACCTTGCCTGCCTTTTTGACTTCCGCTAAACCTTCCCAGACATCCTCATTAATTTCATCAGCAGAAAATGGAGAATGAAAAAAAAGTACATCTAAATAGTCTGTTTGCAAGCGAGTTAAACTTTCTTCTACCGATGCTATTACTCTTTTTTTATAAAATTGAGAAGCCCCTTTTTTTATAGTAGGATTCCGACCAAATTTTGTAGAGATATGTACTTTGTCTCTTTTTCCTTTTAATGCTTTTCCTAATACGATCTCTGCTACTCCGTCTTGTTCAGCCGTTCCATACTGAGGAGCGGTATCAAATAAATTCACGCCTAAATCAATTGCCTCATGGATAGTAACAATTCCTTCCTTCTCCGAAACACCTCCGTAAACATTATTGCCAAATGCCCAAGTACCTAAACCTATTTCACTTACTTCAAGATTTGTTCTCCCTAATTTTCTGTATTTCATAAATATTTTTTACTTAGAACTACTATCTGTTTGGCTGCTTGTTTAACAAACTTTTTAGCAATCTTTTTCCCTAGCTTTTTAGTCGCTAATCTAGGGTCGCTACCCGAAACGCCATCTTCAATTAAAGTAATAGCTCGGTCTGTTGGCAAGCTTTTCAAATCAACTAGTGTTGGGGCGTAATACAGTTGCAAAGAAGTTTCTCCAATAGCAGAATGATTCGCGACTAATAAATCGTCTTGTAAAATGTCAAACTCTGCCAATGCCCAAAAATGATGTTTGGGATATTTTTTATTAAAAGCTTTAGCCGTTGATTTTAATAGATCAATATGAGGTTCTCCTGCATGACCTATTAATAAAATAATCAGTTTAAAATCTGCTTGTACCAATTGCTCAAAATATTCCTGACAGGTTGCTTCAATTAGTTTTTCTGAAAACTCAATGGAGTGTTTAGGAAAGTTGACTCCTGGGTAAGACTTTATCAAATTAGCAGCTTGATACACTGGAGGCAATACAATTCCACCCACTTTTTTTGCCAAATCAATACACAACCTATGCGCTTTAAGACCATCTAAACCAATTGAATTGTGATAGCTATGATATTCTAACGCACCCCAAGGCAAGTAAGCAATCGGCTTTTTAGCTTGAATGGCTTCTATATGATCAGGTCTCATTTTTTCATAGCGACCCCATTTTTTTGTATTTACCCATATTATTACGTCCAACTTTTATGATAAATCAATGGGTTCTGCTCGTCATCATTCATTAAATCGCCAATCGTTAATTTCTTAAATTTCTCATCGGGAATGACATTCTTTTTTCCATTAAAAATACTACCATCAGGCATATAGGCACAGGTCATTGCGCGTCTCAGACCAGGGGTCATATTCACGCCTGCACCATGTAAACAAAGTCCATTGTGAAAAGTGCAACTGCCAGCCTTTATCTCTGCTTTTACAGGTTCCTGGCTACCGTATTTTGGATATTTATTAAAAACATCCCCTAGATTAGCTCCGATTCCAAGATCTTCTAAAGAAGTTTCTTTATGAGAACCAGGCATAAAGTACATACAACCATTTTGCATCGTTACATCATCCAAGGCAACCCATATACTCAAAGCTTCTCTATTATCAAAAGACCAAAAAGGAGTGTCTAAATGCCAGGCAGTAGGATTTGCCCATGGCTGTTTGACTAAGGATTGGTCATGCCAAATTCGAATACCATCTACCTGCGCTAAAGTGGCTGCCATTTCTCCTAATCTCTTGTCTACCATGATTTCCTTCATCTTCTCATCAGTCTGCCATAGATTGATGATTTGGTCAAACACTTTCCCAAAATAATTAGCATCTTCATTGATGCCATCGTCTTCTCCTGTTTTGACTTCCGAATGAGGAAATTTTCTGCCCTGCTCTGTTCTTAACGGCATTGTCCATTGCAGTTTGCCAAGTGGCCACTTCTTCTGGATTGAGAAAGTCATGAATTACAACAAATCCATTTTCTCTATAAAAGTCAATTTCTTCGGTAGTTAATTTGTATCGCATTTTTTATTAGTTTTTTTTTGGTTTTGTGCACAGAACGCACGGAGCAAGTAAAGAGAACACGGAGAGATAATTAGGTATTAAAAACTTTGTACGCTCTGTACTTGCTCCGTGTACTTTGTGTCCTAATCTATCTGTTTCCAATTGGAAGAAAAATAAGCCTGTTGAATTTTTTTAATAAATACTTGGTCTTTTTTTACGTTGTCCATGAGTCAACAAATCCTGATAAATATAAAAGGACAACCAATAGCCATAATTATATTTCTCTCGCAGACTTTTAGGATGCATCATAGTCGAGTACCAAGCTGTATTTAATCCATTTTTTTTAGCCACTAATAATCCATTCTCAGCATTAGCCCACATTTCATTTGCCATAAATTGGTACATGGCTTGAAAGTCTTCATATTCCATATTGGCTGTATCATATACTCGCCCTTTATCATTGATGCCTAAATCCTTTAAAGAAATCGTGGGTTCAAAAACGGTGTCTCCATCTAAATCCATTCGTACTTGATCCATAAATCCATTATTGTCGGTATCCATATATTCCATAGTGCCAAAGCGAGTGGGTTTCTGCTTTGTCAAAATCTTCTGGTTGCAGATTTTCGCCCCGCCAGCCTTGCCAACCTTGGAAATAAGTAGCATTTTGATCTATCCGCCAATAGCCTTTTTCGGCCCCTAATAAATGTAGTCGACAATCTAGGGGAGAAATATATAGCTGTCCTTGTCCAGAAAAATCGGTATCCCATTCGCCTCTGTCTCCTGCTGGGTCAGCTTGTGGATTATGATCTAGTCCACCATTTTTTGCTCCAATTTTAAAAGGATCTTTTGGATCATAAAACTCCACTCTTTCCCATCTTTGGCAATCATCATCTTCATCAAAAACAAACCAACATTCTGCCCATTCTCCTCGATTGAAAAGTAAGGTCATAAGCAGTGGCATGATCTGGATATACCAATTCATTTAATTGCCGCCAGCGACTATCTTCAAAAAGATAATTCGTCATTTCTGGTCCCGCTATGTTTTTAAAAGAATGTACTTGGTCACTATAATCAAATCCAGTCCCCATGAATTTCAAGCTCATGTCGTAGTCTAATTCATTACTGGGGTGACTATCGTTGTCCAAATCAAAAGTCATTTGTACTAAAGAGATTTTCTTGCTAAAATCCCATGTTTGTAATGGTGCTTGAGGTTTGGTTGCTAAAGCAATTGGTTCATCCACTAAGCGGATAGCCATTTCCGTTAGCCCATCTTTATCGGGGTCATAAAACAAAAAAGGATTCTCCCAATTATAACTTAGGTCTTCCAAATTCCAAGTTGTAATATGCACTTTTAGCATTTTACTTTTCCCGTTATAATCGGTAAAAAAATTAGCCCGCCCATCATGGTCCCAGCCTTCGAATTTAAAATGGTTCCAATCTACATAACCAAAAACACCATCTTGGTCATCGTCCATAAACCAGATATAGTGAGATTCCCATTTACCCGTAAAATCCTTTTTACCATTATCCACAATTGCTTGAATATCAGCGATACCATCTCCATTTTCATCACTCCAATCCACAATTAAATCTTTTTCGCCGCCATAAATGCCATCATTATTTAAGTCAATCATGACACAATCATTATCTAAATCTCCTTCTCGGTCTCCGATTTTCATATCATCGTCGTCATCAATCCATTGTACTTTTATGTTCGTTGGCAAAGTAGCTTGGAGTACGTCTGGATCTCCATCTTTATCTATATCCACATATACCACCTCTCCCACAGGCATAGGTAATCGGAAGGGCGTAAGGACTACATCCAACTGTCCATTTCTGAAAGAAGGAGTAGATTGACTAAACCCTTCTAAACAAAAAAGAATCATTCCTAAGAGGAGTAAAGATATTTTAGACATCATTTATTTAATTTTATTTACGCCTGATTCTAATTCAATAGTCTTCCCGTTAAATTCAAAAGTTCCAGCTAATCCTACTGGCAATGTGATTTGCCCTTTTACCTGTCCATTTTTTCGTTTTTCAATATCCATTTTTAGCAAACCCTTAGGATGAGGAAATACTACTTTCATTTCAGTTAAATGTCCAAAATTAGGTTCGATCAAAACTTGTTTAAAACCAGGGCTATCTGGCTGAATACCCGCAATAGTATGCAAGAAATCAAAAGAAGGGGTAGCACTCCAGCCATGACAATCAGACCGTGGATTTTTATCTGTTTCTCCAAAAGTAGTCATGCCTTGATCCAACATATATTCCCATGGACCTAACTGTTTAAAATAAGCATCGCCTAGTCCTGTTTTTTGTAATGCTCTTACCAAATAGAATTTGAAATAAATGGACGTTTGAATCAAGCTCGTATCTACTAATAGTTGTTCCATTAATTGTTTGCCTTCCTCCAATGGAATCGTTTCCGTTAGTATGGCAAATAAATTGGTATGCTGAGAAAAAAGATCTTTTTCTGGTCGTTCTGCAATCATTTGCTTCGTCTCATCGAAACAAGAATTAAGAATCGCTTTTTGAAGTTTCTCTGCTATTTGCTCATATTTTTTTGCTTCAGTCTCCCAACCAAAATGTCGAAATACAGGAATCGCATTTTGTAAGGCATAGACATATTGTAGAGACACATTCGCAGAATGCCCATCATCTGCTCCTGGGGGAATACCGTTTTGAAAGCCACTTGTCCAATCCGTAAAATTCCACCAAGACAGATTTCCTAAAAGCCCCGTTTCATCAACATGTCTGGCGAACCAATCTAATACAGTCGTCATGCCCGGTAGAAATTGTTCTAAGAATTGGGTATCCTCCCGATACATAAAATAGTCATGGATCATGTCCACCCAAATGAGAGAATAAGTAGGGATTACCTGAACGATATAAGAAGGGAAGCGACTAGCCGTCAAACCCATTGGCAAGCGCGAATCATCAAAAGATTGAATAGCTTTACGCATCAATAGGTCATCACCAGTCGAATAAATGGCCGCCATTGCTTGTATTCTGGAGTCACCAATATATTGTAGTTGTTCATAGTAGGGATCTATAAACGTTTCATTAGAAGAGTTACGTAGCGTCCGCCAACTAACGTCCCATATTTTGCTTAATAACTCATCCTTAGTTTCAAAAGTAGCTTTTCTTTTAAAAGGGTAGGCCGTATAAACCCCATAAAAGTCGTCAATAATTAAAGGTTCCTCTTTGGTGACGATATCTAATTGGATAAACCGATACACCCTCAAGGCTAATGGAGAGAAAAGGCGTTTGTCTCCACCGTCAGGATAAATGATATCATAGTAGCCTCGAATTTCTTTATTCGCAAACTCATTTCGATGACCTTTTTCCCAACCACCGTGTGCGGTATGAGTCGTTGATTTTTTATAAAATAAGGCTTCCGCATAAGTGATTTTTACTTTCGAATCTTTGCCTTGGCTAAAGAGCATTTCAGGGTAACCTACGGTATGAGTCGTTTGATCTAATAAAATAGATACTTTGCTATTCGCTGGAATTTGTAGGGGTTTATCTCCTCTAAAAAGAACAGGGTTGACCTCCAATCCTTCACTATGAACAACCTTTGTAATTCTCGTAGGTGTTGATTCCATAAAGGGAATATCTCTTGGAACGAGAAACCAAGTACTACCAAACAAAAAACCTCTGCCTACGGCAAATTCTACCGTTGCTGCTCGTGGTTTTTGCCAATTATTATCTTCAAACCCTGTTTCTTGCCAACCCCAAGGATACAAAGCAGCATCTAAAATATCACCCGGTCCAGCAGCATAATAACCACCTAAAGAATCTGAAAGAAAAGGCGTATAATCATAGGCTTTATTAGCTGTTACTTTCCAATGTTCATTTGGCTTTGTATTAATATCGATTGGGTTGTCTTCATGACCTTGCAAAATAAATGCAGTTTGAAAGCTTATCTGAGCTGCATGTCTAAACTCCCCAAAATTCACTACTTCTGCAGCAATCGTATTTTTACCATTTTTTAGATATTTTGCAATATCCACCGTTTCGTAGCGCCAATGATTCATATCACCTCTAGAAGGACCTGCACTTACTTTTTGTCCATTAACAAAAAGTTTATATCGGTTATCTGCGGAGACATAAATGATGAACTGCTCTGGTAGAGCGACTAATTCAAAATTACGTCGAAACAGAATGACTCCATACGCTAGAGTAGGGGCGGTAGGATGCGTAATCCATTGGGCTGCCCAAGCATGTTTTAAACTGGTTACCTCCTTTCCTTCATAGTTTATTTTAACAGTCGACTCTTGTGCAAGCAATACAGAAGCAATACCTAAAAGGCTGATAATTAGAAATAAAGGAAGTGGTTTGTTTTTAAACATCTTGTTTTATTCGCTACTAGGATTGGTACTCTTTAATTTTATATTCAGCTAATGTAAGGTAAATATTTTAATTTATGCAAACGTTTGCATAGAATTCAATTAATTATTCGCAATTTTTTATTTGTACCGATATATTATGTATCATACAGCTTAAAAAACACATGAAAAATTTCAAAATACTCCCCCTGTTTTTCCTCTTTATTTGGGGAGGATGTAATAGCTATCAAAAATTGGCACCTCCAGAGGGAACAACATTCTTTATCCCTTTTGATAATGCTAATATAAAATACAACGGCAGGGTAGGGTTTCCTTCGGATTCTATTAACGCAGAAATTTATTGGTCAGGGTCTTCTATTAGAATGGACTTTGAAGGGACTGAAGTGAAAGCGGTATTACGAGATGAAACCAATAAAAACTACTTCAATGTCATTCTTGATGGAGCGTTTACGAAGATGATCCGTCCTGACACTCTAAAAACGACTTATACCATAGCTGAGAATTTAACTCAAGGAAAACACTCTATAGAACTGTTTAAGCGAACAGAGTGGACAAATGGGAAGACTTCGTTTTATGGTTTTCAGACCAATCCAACTGGTAAAATCTTACCACTAAAAGCACCCAATAATCGAATGATTGAATTTTATGGCAATTCAATTACCTGTGGTTATGCGGTAGAAGACTATTCTGAGAACGATAGCCCCGATAGTATTTACACCAATAATTATGTAGCATATGGTGCTCTTACTGCCAGACATTTTAACGCAGATTACACTTGTATCGCCCGCAGTGGTATAGGTCTAACGATTAGCTGGTTTGACCAAATTATGCAAGATATCTATGATCGATTAGATCCTTCTGATACGCAGAGTAAATGGGATTTTAAATCTAAGACTCCTAATATAGTGGTCGTGAATCTTTTACAAAATGATTCGTGGTTAACGAATATGCCAGACCATCTAGAATTCAAAAGACGTTTTGGAGAAACTAAACCGACTCCTAAGAAAATCATCGCTGTCTATGCTGATTTTATAAGGGGTTTACGACGTCAATATCCAACCACTGCTATTATTTGCATGTTAGGAAACATGGATGCCACCAAAGAGGGCGTTTGGTCTGGATATATTGAGAAAGCAGTGGAGACCTTGAATGATAAGCAGGTTCATACTTTGTTTATCCCTTATAAGGATACGCCAGGGCATCCTAAAGTGGAGGAACAAAAAATACTAGCGGACACTTTAATAGATTTCATTGAAAAGGAGTTATCTGCTTTTGACCGTTAATTATGCGTAGGATTTTAATAAATAGGGAGTGTGAAGGTTATCGATCTAAGGATAGAGAATTGAAATTCTTTTACGACTTTATTTTTATCATTTTTCCGTAGAAAGGTTTCTTTTGCCCCTTTTTCATATAAATACACTATTGGTAGTCCGGTCTTTTTGGGATAAGAAGTAACGTGTACACCCTATTTAACATAAAATCAATTATAGGCAAAATGATATTATGTGATTTGTTTTAATTTAAATTATTATTTTGCTTGTCAAGTTTGGAATTAAATGGCACTAATTTTCGGCGATAAATGGCATAGTAAAGTCTAGACAAATTGGAAGAGCTAGAAAGCGTGGAAGGTGAAAGTTAGATTTGATTACGTACTTTATAGATAATATCTCTGGTTACTTGATATGTTAAACGCTTACCTGTTTCCTCTCTAATTTTACGAATAGTGAGATTAGTTGTAGCGGCTAGTTCTTCTACAATTTTTACTACATCGGCAGCTACAGGAGTAGCAGGTCTTCCCAATTTCTTACCATTTAGACGAGCAGTTTGCAAACCTTCTTTAGTTCGTTCTCTAATCAAGGCAGCTTTTACTCTGAGGATTAATTGAAGTGCTGTAATAAAATCTTGTCCCATTTCTCCTTTAGTATCTATGTTATCTTGCACACTAATAAATCTAATGTCGAGTCGCATAAACTCTTGTAGCACATTAAGCAAGTGGGAAATGCTTGCAGCAAAGAAGGTAAATTTCCAAATTAATACACAGTCAAAATCTCTTCTTCTGGCGGCTTTTATTAATTGTCTCAGCTGTAAACGGTCATCAAGTTTATAAACTGCTGCATTATCTGAAAAATCACCAATAATTTTTAAATCAGCATCTTGAGCATAAGCAATTAAATCTTCTCTTTGCTTGTCTAGATTTGGTTCTAAGTTACGGGCACAACGATAAATCACAGTTCGGATTGGCTTTTTCATTAAATATTAGTTTTGCCCGATTACCAAACAGTTTCTAGCAGCAAGAACGATTTCTTTTGTGATTTTCTTCATTTTATTAACCTCTTGAATGCGCTGAATTTGAGCAAAGAGTCGATGAAGTAGTCTAAAATTACCATTGGTAATGCGGGCAATTGTTTTGATTGCTTCCACGTCAGAAAATTGTTTTCTATTAAGCGTCAACCCTAAACGTTGCCAATGATGTTCAAACAAAAATTCCATTTCATCTTCACTTAATGGTTGAAATTCATGAGCAAAACCAATTCTAGAATAGAGTTGGGCATAACGAGCCAATCGTTTTTCAAACCCAGGCATGCCTATTAAGATTAAGCCAAATCTATACTTATCATAGAGGTGTCGAAGTTGTTCTAAGGATTTAAAAGATAAACAATCGCTTTCATCTACAATGACCAATGGGCAATTATATTCTACATCTCGAATCAGTTTATAGGGGTCTGTTATGCCTTGTACTTTGGCAAGTGCATTTCCAAATTTGAGTAGTCTTAAACTCAGTTTTTCTTCAATCCTTTTAGGGGTATTAGTAATGGGGGCAGTATATAAAATGGCTTTACATTCTTTGACACCCTGAATCATTTGTTCATCTAATTCATCAATCAATTTGTAATATCGAAAGACTTCCCACTTAGCATAATAGTTTGCTGAAAAAGATTTTCCAATTCCTGGTTTTCCATAGCAAAGACCAATATAACGGTACTTTTTGCAGGCTTCAGCAAACTCTTCAAATCGTAAATGCTCTTTTGTCTGAATGAATTGGGATTGGTTGAAAGGGACATTATTCATTTTTGTATAATTTTATCCGACTTTTTTTGGGCTTAGGAGATTTTGTTTTGGAAGAGACTTTAGTATCAGTAGCATCAGTTGCTAAAATTTTTATCAGTTGTTTAGCATCATTAATTTCCCTCCTTAATTCTCGTTTGATTTTCTGCCTAGCTTTTCTAATATCTTTGAGGCTTACAACTAAATCGGCAATATCTTGACAGATGGCTGGACAAATAAATTTTCCATCTAAATAAACTCTGATTTCAGCTAAGTCTCTAGGGTCATATCGTATCATTACTTGTTCCCCTACAAAAGCAGCCAAAGTTGTACTGATATATCGGAACTGTTTAAACTGAATGCCGTCTCGATGTACTTTCCTACTTTTGGGGACAGTAAGCAACAAGCCATCCAATTGTTCTAAAGATTGTGGTAGTCTAGGTAGAAACCCCTCTCCATTCCAACGGTCAATAGGTGCTACACCAGTTGTACTATGAGGCGTTTTATGATAAGTATGGACAATAAATTCTTCTAGTATTGCTGAAAATTGGGTAAGGGTTAAACTAGCTTTTCCTTTAACTTTCCCTGAAGGAGCATAGCCTGGTAATTGCTCTAAAAGTTGTTGTAGTAAGGTTAGAAAAAATCGTTCTACTTTACCTTTGCCTTGAGGTCTGCCAGGTATGGAATTAACTAATTGAATTTTTAAGGCAATGCCAACTTGTTCAATATGCTTAGAAATAAAATCGCTACCATTATCTGTATAAAGTTTTTCTGGGATGCCACAAACTTGCCATGCAGGATTTTCCTTTCTCCATATAGCTTGACGTAAAGCTAAGGCAGTATTAATTGCACTCGGATGTTCAAAAGAAAGATAATACCCACTAACGGCACGGCTGTAATCATCTTCTACAATAGTTAGCCAAGGTTTAACTGCTTGTCCATTTTCATCTAACAATAAAATATCTAGTGGAGTATGGTCAGCTTGCCAAGTTTCATTAGCAGCTCCAATTTCCCTCCGATAAATTAGTTCATACTTATTTCGGTAAGCAACGCTTCCTTCATGTGCCAAGGTCATTAAACTCGGGTTAAGATTGCTGACAATATCATAAATGACATTATATTTTGGTACAGGCTTTTTCTTTTGTAGCGCCAATTTCTTCACTTTACGTTGAATCGTGGTTATGGAAAGTTTTGGTTTACTTAATGCCAAAGCTTTTGTTAAATCCTCCAATTCGGAATCTATGCTGCGTCTTTTGTTTTTATCCGAGCGTCTCTTTCGCTCTAATCCAGCTAAACCATTTTCTCGATATTGCTTTACCCATCGTCTCAAAGTGCGAATAGGAGTCCCACTTGCAATAGCAATATCCATCAAGGATACACCATCTTCTAGATAAGATTGTATGATTTTAAATTTCTGAGAGGCTTCCATATAGAGTAAGGAAAGGCTTCCTTTGTTTTACTTTTTAAAAATCTTATTTTGGGCTTAATTTCACCCCAGTATTGGAGTAAAAAAACTAAGTAAGGAAAATAACGTAAGGAAATAAAAAATTATTTTGAATTTCTTTACTTTTTAAACAATAGGAAGATATGTTAATTGGATATGCCCGAGTTTCCACCCACGAACAGAGTTTGGATTTACAAAAAGATGCCTTGGAAAAAAT
>CANNZV010004849.1:0-34379 GCA_947561585.1 Caprella mutica
CACTCACTTTTGTCTTTGAGGTCGTGTAGCTACGACCATGGTCGACACACAGATTTCTCATACCTGGAAATGGATACGTCTCAAAATTGTCTACACGACACAACAATCCACAACTCTCTACTTCTACCAGGGGAGGAGCTATAAGCTCTACAAAATAAAATTGAATTTCACGAAATTCAAAAGCCGAAATTTAAAAAAAAAACAGAACTGAGGCCTGTGGAGACCCAGTGCTCTTTCATATTCCAAAAGGCGTAAGCTTTAGACCCAAAACTGTAGGAGGAGATGAGATTTCTAACTTTAGTTGCACTGTTTATATATTTACTTAGTTTTTCCAAGGAAAAAGCTGAGAGTCAGCGCACACTACACACACACGAATATCGCAAGCTCCCCCCCATGTATCGTTGGCATGGACGGAGGTTCCCCCACCTAAAACCCCCCACCTGGGTGTGGGGTGGGGGGTTGGGTGGGATGATTGACCCAAGGACCAAGGTCCATGGTGTGGTTCCGGGGGAACGGCGCCGCCAGAGGGATAAAGGGTCGCAAGCTCCCCCCCATGTATCGTTGGCATGGACGGAGGTTCCCCCACCTAAAACCCCCCACCCGGGTGTGGGGTGGGGGGTGGGTGGGATGATGGGGGGATGAACCCAAGGTCCAAGGTCAATGGTGTGGTTCCGGGGGAACGGCGCTGCCAGATTTTACAGTACGTAATGCAAAAATAAAAATTCACCAACCTACCAAACTAATTAATGAATTCTGATTCCTGTCAATTCAATTAAATAATCTCCAGCCAATTAATTTTAATAACCAAATTTTTAAGTGATTTTTTTTAAATTACTTCTAGATAATTGTAATTATATGCTATTTTACCATGATTAGAGTGGAACATGACGGAAATTACCGCTATGGGTTGCGCATGTATAATTTTATAGTTATTAAATACAATGTGTTACTGTAAAACGGATAGAAATTGAGTTTCAAGAGAAAAACGGTACTTAAACTTTAACGTAATCAATTGGAATAGCTTAGAGAGAGGATGAAGAATTTTCTTTAAACAAAAGAAAATAATAATTAGTTTTCTATAAAAGAGTTTGAGGGGAAACTAACATAAAAATTAAAGGAACAAAAGTAATAAAAGTTGACAAAGAGCAAGAAACTAAACAGTGTCTAATTGCATAATATTGTCACGCTACATGATAACAGTCAAACGGAAAAATGAATATGTGTAAATAAAACAATAGCGTGATATAATATTTAATAATAAATATTCGAATGTATATCTTTTCACTAGGTAGCATGCCGCACGTTTCTATCACGCCAATACATAATTCCACCCAATAACAAACTATAAAACTGATATCGTCACGATAATTTATAATTTCTGTTATCTTTTCACTGAGCAGCGTGCCGCACGTTTCTATCACGCCAACACATAATTCCATCCGATATCAAACTATACAATTGATATCGTCACGCCAATTTATATTTTCTGTCATCATTGTACTAAGTTGCGTAACGCACGTTTCTTTCACGCTAAAACATTATTCCATTCAAAAGTATAGTATACAATTTAATAATTAATATGTCGTCACGCTAATTTCTATTTCTATTTTATTCTCACTAACTAGTGTACTTCCCATCACAATTTATGGGTTATCAATAGTAAAAGAAAAAAATATTATTAATTAAAGATATATATATATTCAAAGAATATATTTGAAGGAATTAATTAAAAAAAAAGTTGTTTAAAAAAATGTATTTAGACAGAAAAATATGTAAAACAATTGAGCCAAGAAATTTGAGTCAAAAAATTTGAGTCAAAAAAATTTGAGTCAAAAAAATTTGAGTCAAAAAAATTTGAGTCAAAAAAATTTGAGTCAAAAAAATTTGAGTCAAAAAAATTTGAGTCAAAAAAATTTGAGTCAAAAAAAAATTTGAGTCAAAAAAAATTTGAGTCAAAAAAATTTGAGTCATCAAATTGAGTCAAAAAAATTGATTCAAAAAATTTAATTTTCTGCATTTTAGACAGTTGCGTGAGCGTGCACGCCAATTATTTTAATTAAGACATTTGCGTGAGCGTGCCCGCCATTTTCTAAAATTTTCTGCGTTTTTGACAGTTGCGTGAGCGTGCACGCCAATTATTTTTTTTCCGCATTTTAGACAGTTGCGTGAGCGTGCACGCCAATTATTTTAATTTAGACATTTGCGTGAGCGTGCACGCCTTTTTTTTATTTTTTCTGCGTTTTTGACAGTTGCGTGAGCGTGCACGCCAGTTCTTTTTTTTCCGCATTTTAGACGGTTGCGTGAGCGTGCACGCCAATTATTTTAATTTAGACATTTGCGTGAGCGTGCACGCCATTTTTTAAAATTTTTCTGCGTTTTTGACAGTTGCGTGAGCGTGCACGCCAATTCTTTTTTTCCGCATTTTAGACAGTTGCGTGAGCGTGCACGCCAATTATTTTAATTTAGACATTTGCGTGAGCGTGCACGCCATTTTTCTAAAAAAATTCTGCGTTTTTGACAGTTGCGTGAGCGTGCACGCCAATTATTTTTTTTCCGCATTTTAAACAGTTGCGTGAGCGTGCATGCCAATTATTTTAATTTAGACATTTGCGTGAGCGTGCACGTCATTTTTTTTAATTTTTCCGCGTTTTAGACAGTTGCGTGAGCGTGCACGCCAATAATTTTTTTTCCGCATTTTAGACAGTTGCGTGAGCGTGCACGCCAATTATTTTAATTTGGACATTTGCGTGAGCGTGCACGCCATTTTTAAAAAAAAATTCTGCGTTTTTGACAGTTGCGTGAGCGTGCACGCCAATTATTTTTTTTCCGCATTTTAAACAGTTGCGTGAGCGTGCACGCCAATTATTTTAATTCAGACATTTGCGTGAGCGTGCACGTCATTTTTTTAATTTTTCCGCGTTTTAGACAGTTGTGTGAGCGTGCACGCCAATAATTTTTTTCCGCATTTTAGACAGTTGCGTGAGCGTGCACGCCAAGAAATTCCATAAAATTCCACTTTTCCATATTTTAGTCAACTTAGTTGCGTGGGCGTGCACGCAAATTCCTTTTTTCCGGCTTTTAGACAGTGGCGTGAGCGTGCACGCTCACGCCGATTATTAATTCTTTTCCGTATTTTAGATACTGCCCTATTATAAAGAGCATTACTCCAGATTACAAAATTACAAATTACAAAATTACAATAATGAAAGGAGCCATTTGGTATCAATCGGTGCTCCTACAAACTGAAAAAAAAATCTCAGATCACATTGCCAAGTAATAAAGCATGTCCAAAAATGGCGAGTTTGTGACAGTTATTTTGAGCCCTTTAATTGCAAATGGCGAGTTTTATCTATTTTTCTCCTATGCTTCAATGTTATTTTGGAGAGAATTAATGATAATTTGATCATTTTGGTGAGAAATTGTTGTATTTTGGAGAGAGCTGGAGAGACAAATGCCAAATGGTGAGTTTATGAGACATACTAATTTACTTGGTCACATTGTTGAAAATATCTTTCAGCAACCTCTGCTGAGCAGCTGACTGGGTGAGTGCTGACTAGTGACTACTGCTAAATTATCTGTTTTATTTTATCTATCAGTATAAGTGAGTAAGTATGATAAAGTATCTCTAGGAATTAGGAACCAAGGTTCTCTAATTAATTGGTCTGCAGACTTGGAAAACTTAGATAGGGTCAACTGGTCAGTGGTCAAGCAGGTAAATTGCGCCTTGCGGCACACTATATGACACTATAAGTGCAGTCTGCGGCCCAGACTGCAGGAACTGGTAAACTGTTCTCCAAGAAATACTCTATTTTTGCCTTTAGTTCACATTAAAATTAATGTAAATATAGCCAGTCTGCAGAATATGGGACATTTTTAACATTTTCTGTGCGAACAATCCTTAATTTCCTCCTATGTTTACATGTATTTTACTGAGAACAGAAGCCAAAATAGAGGATTTCTTGGAGAACACTTTACCAGTTCCTGCAGTCTGGAAATATAGAAGGAAATTAAGATTTGTTCGCACAGAAAATGTTAAAATTGTCCCCTATTCTGCAGACTGGTCTGTGGCCTCTAACAAGTAACAACAAAAACATCATACTAGCTTCAAAACTTAAACACTCATTAAAAACATATTGTACTAAATTATCAAATAATAAAGCATGTCCAAACTCGCCATTCTAATGGCGAGTTTGTGACAGTTATTTTGAGCCCTTCAATTGCAAATGGCGAGTTTTTTCTATTTTTCTCCTATGCTACAATGTTATTTTGGAGAGAATTAATGATCATTTGATCATTTTGGAGAGAATTTGTTAAATTTTGGAGAGAACTGGAGAGACAAATGGTGAGTTTATGAGACATACAATTTTACTTGGCTAAATTATAGCATGCACTGCCCTTATCAAGTTATTTTGGCCAGTCTGAAAAGTATAGCAGGTCCCCAGTCTGCAGAATGTGTCTCTTCTCCCGCAGAGATTTTAATTTGAGAGACAGTTACTCTCCTAGGTTGCATTCTTTGTGAATTTTTTTCGAAACTCGCGGTCTTCTAAAAGAAATTTATATAGAGTTTCAAAACTTTGCGGCTCATCAAATGTGAATTTTCACTTGATCAAATATTCCCGGTCTGTTAATAAGTAACTAAATCTAGGTAGTAATTGCTCCTTCCAGCACGGCTCGCCTAATATCCCATTGCTTGTAGTTTTTATCCCACAGCTCACATTTTTTATCCCACGACTTGCATTTTTTATCCCACGGCTCGCATTTTTTGTTCCACGGCTCTCATTTTTCATCCCACGGCTCTCATTTTTCATCCCACGGCTCTCATTTTTCATCCCACGGCTCTCATTTTTCATCTCACGGCTTGTATTTTTTATCCCACGGCTCGCGATTTTTATCCCACGGCTCAGATATGATATCCCCACGGCTCTTCAAATAACCTGTTGGTGAAATTGCGGCTCTTAGACAACAACTAATGCAATCTGGTTACTCTCTGACTCTCAGTAGCAGATTCAGAATCTCCCGCAGCTAAATTAATGGTAACATAAGAATTAATTCAAAATCTCTCGCAGCTAAATTAATGGTAACATAGGAATTAATTCAAGAACTCCCGCAGAGATCTACAATTTCTAAAATTCAAACAAAAACTCCTGCAGAGAGTCTTGGAAAAATGCTCCATATTCTGCAGACTGGCTGGTAGGTAAACTGTTCTCCAAGAAATCCTCTATTTTTGCTTCTATTCTCAGTAAAATACATGTAAACATAGGAGAAAATTAAGGATTGTTCGCACAGAAAATGTTAAAAAATGTCCCATATTCTACAGACTGGGCCTCCCATTCATGTTACAGGCCAGTTTGCAAAGTGTGTCAAATCTGTCACCAAGATTTCATATTTCAGGAAAATTAGTCTCCAAAAAAATTCAAATTTGTCTCCAAAATGGCCAAATTCCTTCAATATGTCTCCAATAATACCAGTCTGCAGAATATGTCTCTTCTCCCGCAGAGACTTTAATTTGAGAGAGAGCTACTCTCTGACTCTCAGCAGCAGATTCAGAATCTCCCGCAGCTAAATTAATTGTAACATAGGAATTAATTCAGAATCTCCCGCAGCTAAATTAATGGTAACATAGGAATTAATTCAAAATCTCCCGCAGAGATCTCCAATTTCCATAAATTTCATTCAAAAACTCCTGCAGAGAGTCTTGAAAAAATGTTCCATATTCTGCAGACTGGCAATAATAACATGTAAACCAGTCTGTATTTGGTGCACAAAATTCCACTGATTTTTTGAAAAAGCTGAAAAAATCCACCATAAATTTCCAGAAATATGGCTGATCCAACAAAATATTATCCATTTTTCTACCATTCGAACGCGCAAAAATCGATCGATTGTTGCGCTATCGATTGATAGATGTGATCAAATGTGCCAATTTGATGTACAAATTAAAAAAAAATCATATCATTCGAAAGCGCAGGAATCGATCGATGGTTGCGCTATCGATCAATGGCTGCGCAAACTATTGATAAGCAGGTCAAGCACCAAAATCGGTTGATATTGCAGATCACTCAAACGCGCGTGAGATGTATATTATATATATGTATTATGTATGTTCCTAGAGGCTAGCGGAAGTATTACCACTCATTACTATGTACGTGAGTATGTTTGTCCATGTTACAGACCAGTCTGCAAAGCATTTACATCAGTCTTCAGATATTTAATTCTTGGTGCAATTTCTCTCCAAAGAATTCCAAATTTCTCTCCAAAATGGCCAAAAATCTCAAAATACTCTCCAATAACTACAGGTTAAAATAGGAATTAATTAGAAAATTGTCGCCAGATAATTCAGGAGACTAATTTCAAGACCTTGATAGCCGCCGGGTAAACTTCACAACTTCATGCATCTTTTGCATACTGGGTTACAGAGTATGTCAGTTAAAGATTTAAAAAACTCAAAACTCAGATATGTCTAATTGGCTTCAAATTTTAAATTAATTCCTATGTTCCCATATTAATTTTGGTTTGAAATCTTCAAAAATTGAGCCAAGTTGGCTTGGCTCAGAATTTTAGTGAAATTTTGGCTCAAAAATTGGCTTACAATTTTCCAGCCTCTGAAACATGGATGTTTGTTGTTTTCATATTAATTTAGTTATGCAGTGATCATGCTTTGTTTGTGTCAAAATGGTGAAAAAATTATGTGAATTCGTAGACAAGAAGGCATAGTATTGTAAATAAAGCCATCTCTTCACTTGTGCAAGAATCTTGGTAGAAACTTAACTCAGTTTGTATGTATACAAGATGGCGACCCTGATTGTGGCACCATCTACCGTAAGCATTTATTAGGAAATTAATAATATATGAAATGATATATTTCCATTATTAGATTTTTATTGAACATTGCAATGTCGCACGATATACTTTATTCTTACTAAGCAATCGTTTGTTATTAAAATGTTAAAACAAAAAATGACTACTGCCCGTTTAAGGAGACCGTACTTGGTTTTTGAAAATATTTTTATTAATGAAGCTACGGTTCTGAAACTTAGTAGCCTAATATGAAATTGAATTCTCTATCGTTTTTGTTTGTTTTAAACGATTTTCTTTGAATTTTGAATTGGTTTTTCGAAAAGAGAAATGGGAAAACTTAAATAAATGGATTTTTGTTAAATTCATAATTTTGAAAACAAATTTGAAAATCAGAATTCGAAGGAAACCGTTTTGTAGAGAATTCCCTGTAAAATTTAATGCAAAAAAGCATAATGCTGTAGCTTCAAAATGTTAAAAGAAGTATGTTTCTGCCAGTCTACTGCAGAATATGGGATATTTTTAACCTTTTCTGTGCGAAATATCCTTAAAGGTCCATTCCAAGCAAAATTTTTTATTGCTTAAATCAACAAGGCTAATAACCTCATAAAATTTGATGGCATATTTTTAATTTTATATGCTTTTAAAGATTTTTATAATCCAAACTCTACAAAACCTACTCTACTTCTGACTTTCTAATTTTCAGTCTGAAGAAAAAGAATGTACACCATTGGTTTTGATTGTCAACTAGGTATTTGGTTTAATAAATCTATTTATTATTCGTTTAAAAGTTTAAATTTGGATAAACTTATTGTAGAAATGTTTATATACTTTTAGAAACAATTAATATCTTAAAAGAAGGCCAAAAATGCATTGTTTGATAAAAACTTTAAATTTGAAATCAAAACAAAGAGTGTACAATCTTTTTTCTGAGCGTCAGGTTGGAGATTCGCTCGATTGTTGCTCACAGAGTATTGTAGCGGTTCACAATCAGGAATGCCACTCCAACTACCAAGATCTCACCCCAGGTCCACTTACAAACCTTCAGTTGCCTGGGACAACTCACCAAGACACACCAAGCGAATAAGAGAGCCAAGAAAATCCTGCTGAAGCGAAGTGTGATGATTATGGTTATGAATGCAAGCAAACGATCAAATAAATAACACAAATGTGATCAGCACTCACCTTGTCCTTTTATATACAGTTTTCCTTCTATTGGTAAATAAATTAAATTACTTCAATTCCAACTATGGTGAATAAATCTTTATGTTCTGTTAACACGTTTACTCAAACTCATCTATTCTACTTAACAAAACAACAACAACAACAACATTCAGTGTAACCTAATATTATTAATAATTTTATATTTACAATTTGCAAGGGAATCCTACAATCTACGCGTACAGCAAACTGCCAAGATAAAGATTCCTAATCTAGATAGGGGCCCCAAGTACTAAGAAAAACTTGTAAACCAATCTATTAAACTTCCTAGATCTCATTCAGATATTCACTTCTCTAGGTAGATGTATGTATAATTCAGACAAGCTAATCATTGAATACCAGATTTGATAGGAAAGTAGAGGATTTTAGGACAAGGCTTGAACCTCTACACACCAGACCTGAGACCGAGTGCTCCAACTGGAAGAGCAAGACAACATTAGGACATTCAAGGAATCTATAAAGCACGAGGCAGTCAGGATGAGTACTCACCAACTGGAGCCAAGAGATGAGTAGTCCTCAGATGATTTACATAAAGGAACCAAGGTAGTCAGCAAGAAACAAGAGATCAGCAGGCAACAAGGGTGAATCAGCAGGCAATTATATTACACATGCATCAGATATTAGAGTTATTAGCAAGATATTAGTGGTGATCAGCAGGCCTCAGAAGCAATTTAACAAGCAAAGTACTCAGTGAATCACAGGAAAAGCTACTGACAAAATCATCTAGAAACAAAGAAAAGATCAATTCACAAGAACACCTCCACTAATCAAGAGTTACAGACTTTTAAACGTCACTCCACCTCAGTATTAAAAAACTTTGAAAGCAAATAGTAAAATAAATACTGAACTGAATTATATTCGGTTTGCGGAGTAATGATTGTAGACCTTAGTTCTATAATATTATGTAATAAACTCATTTTTTTCCCGGAGCCTGGAGAGGACCTTTAATTTTCTCCTATATTTACATAAATTTTACTGAGAACAGAAACCAAAATAGAGGACTTTTTGGAGAACAGTTTACCAGTTCCTGCAGTCTGGTGTTTCTGAATACCAATATTTGTCCGCATGATGATATGGATAGAGAAGTTCTAGAAAAACTCGTTCAAAGTTGTCTCCCACCTAGCGCTGGTCTGACACCCAACACCTTCCCTTATGAGATATCGAGTGCTACTGAGCAGAATTGTGCTTTGTGATCTGAGTAGGAGGTACTTTACCAGATATGGCGAGATAATTAATTATTACGAATTATTAGTGGCTGATAGTGATAGAGATTAGAGAGTGTGTAAAATATCTAGCGACTCTCTTTTCCTTCCTCATTCTAGAGCTCAGATATTTCACTCAAACATCTGGAACGGTAGTAGGTAGCTATTTACGAAATAAAAAAAAAATGATAAAATTATGTGATTTCCCCAAGTGCAGTTCCCCCATGTTACAGAGTATGTCAGTTAAAGACAATTAATTGGCTTAAATTTCAAAAAGTTAAAACTCAGATATGTCTAATTGGCTTAAAATTTTGAATTAATTTCTATGTTCCCATGTTAATTTTGAGTTGAAGTTTTCAAAAATGAGCCAAATTGGCTTGGCTCAGAATTTTTATAGAATTTTGGCTCAAATATTGACATACATTTTTACAGCCTCTGAAACATGGCCTCCGATTTTCGACATATTAACTTGGGTATCACAACGGTAAAGGGGTACATAGTAAAAAAAAGGTTGGGGGAAACCCTGATATAAGATTTAACAGTGATAGGGGAATTATAAGATGATAAATATATTTCTTATGTGATGAGTTGATAACTATCTATTCTTAGCTTAGGTTAGTTCATAGTTATCGGACAGTTCCACTTTCTCGATTGTATTTAACTATCAACTATATGTCAGCTTATTCTTGGGATCAGGCAACTTTACCGGTTGGCCTTGGTGGACTGGGTTGTAGGAGAACTGGAGATATTGCCTTACCTGCTTTTGTGTCTTCAATGTATTCTGTGAGTGATTTGGTTGAAACTATTCTTTCTAATATTAATGTAGTCGATACCGGAGAGCTTACAGATGCAGTTGGGACATGGAGGCAGGGTTTACAGGCCGGTCTCCCAGTACCAGTCCATGAGTCCAGTCAAAAAGAATGGGATACATCATGGGCTCATTCATTAATGGAGAGTCTGTTGGCTAGAGTTGATCAGGTGGCAAGGGCTGTTATCTTCATCTCTTAATGAAACTGGAGTGTGGTTAAACGCTATTCCCATACCGTCATTGGGTACACAGCTTGATCCAGAGGTCCTGAGGGTAGCCATTGCTCTCTGAGTTGGTGCCAGAGTTTGTAAACCTGATTCTTGCCGCTGTCATAGTCGGATGGATGTCAGCTGACTGCATGGCCTGTCTTGTAGGTACAGTTCTGGGCGTCACCCAAGACATGCAGCAATGAATGATGTGGTATAACGGACTTTGCAGAGAGCAGGACTCCCTTCAGTGCTTGAGCCTCCTGGGCTTGACAGAGGTGATGGTAAACTCCCAGGTGGTATTACTGTGTTTCCTTACATGAATGGAAAGAGTCTGATTTGGGATTGCACGTGTGTTGACACACTTGCCGAGACACACCTCGATGATTCCGCGGTTGATGACGGATCAGCTGCCGGGACTGCAGAGAACCGTAAGCATCAGAAATACACTGCTCTTAGGGATGCATACATATTTGAGCCAATTGCTATAGAGACCACAGGAGCGTAAGGTAGTACGACCTCCTCAATCATGAAGTCCATAGGTAGACGCCTTGTTGGGACAACGAATTATCCAAGGGAGTTTGCCTGGTTCCAACAGCGAATAGCTCTTGCAATCCGGAGAGGGAATGCCTTCAGCATCCTCTCAGCCGCGAAAGAGAGGTTTTAGGATGGTCGAGTTCACTCCTTACGGATGTTCTCAACCCCTCCTTACGATCGTCGTAAGTTCCTTAAGGAATTTCCTCTTCTGTAAAGATTTTATTCTTCTTGTTTTTAATGGAAAAATAATGTCTTTAAAAAAAATATATGCATATATAATTTATAAGGTTAAATTACATAATCTTTTAATGATTTAAAATGTGAAAGTGTCCGATAACTCATAACTTACCCTATATAATATTCAGTATGTGTGCTTATTTAAATCATTTATATAATAAAAACCCATATTCTGTTAATTGTGAGAATCAGGTATCTAGTAAGGTAGTACCGAAATATTGCTCAGTTCCACATCTTCAGTCATATAAGAAAAAACTATAAAATAATAATTAAAATAGAATAATATGATTATTTTTAGATGATCGAAGATGTGGAAAGACCGATAATTCAGAACTTTGTTATTTTATAACCAGTAATCTTAGCTCTAATGAATAGAGAAGTAAAAAAATTATAGTGAAGAGGATATTTTTTTTATAAGTTTTTCCACCGGACTTTTTGCTAAGCTCCTCCTACATTTCCAAAAGTAGGAGCTCAGCAAAAGTTCTTGTGGAAAAAATTAAAAAAAAGATCCAATCAGCTATAATTTTTAATTTCTTATTCATTAGAGCTAAGGTTTGCTGGTTATAAAACTATGAACCATTTCAAATTTAGTGTTTTATTATTTATTGTAATCATTAATTTAAGTCATAGCTACGTGAGATTTTTCTGCTTACCTTCAAATTCCAAGTAAAGATAAAGTACAATAATCCGACTGGAAAATTTTATTTTGGAATATGGTGCTGGTAATGTGCATGAGATGGTTTGCATAGGGTAACAAAAGTGATTGAATCCATATATTCAGAGAGCAATCAGTTACTAGTGCAGCAAGAAGTGCTTTCCTCAAAGCAGACTGTAGAGCTGTGGTTCTTATCCTGGCTTTGATCACAAAGAGGTGTGTTGAGTCAGTTTCATCCCATTTGTGTGATTTGTGAGTAAACAAATTTTGGTGTGAAAATGATATGGAAGTGGTACTCACTAGGTATCAGGCAATAATGATTTATTCCTGATATATTAAAGGAATATCCCAGGGAAGGAAGATTTATTACCATGATATTCCCTTAACTTTCTTATTGATGAAGCTACGGTTCTGAAACTTGGTACCCACATGTAAAATTGAATACTATTACGATTTTGTTCATGACATTTTTTCGATTATCACATATGAAAAGATATAATTTTATTTTCCCAACTACAAATGTAGGTGGAACATGAATGCATGTATAGAACTGAAGTTAAATACCTACACCAGGGTTGAGAACCACTGCCATACAATAGTCATAAAAATCATATTACCAGATGGACCATGTCACTCATATGTACATGGCTGAAAGCAGAATAGTTCTATTTTGTTCATTTGGAGACTGTCTAAGTCTGTAATGTCTCTTGACTTAACAAAAATGAGGCTCAAAGCATTGTTGAGTGTAAAGAGCTTCTGAATAATTAAACTAGTGATAAGACGATAGGGGCATTCCATGACACGTGGACCAAAAATATGAAATTTGACGCCACACCTCTTAAATTTGCATGAAAGTTGGTACAAAGGGTTCTTGTGCCCAAAAAACTCTATATTGAGAATCTCAGCTTTCTAGCTCTTTTAAGTCAAAAAAAGTCATTATTTTCTTATTATTAGACCTAGAACAAAAAGTTTAGTATGTGTTTTGTTCAGAATAAGCTAGGCAATCAATCTCTCTAGCTGTAGCTACAAAATATTATTCTTTTAGTTTTTTGAATGAGAAAGGGCACTTACCCTCTCTGATCTTGACCTTTACCCTCAAAGGCCCCACCTGACAAAAAAATTATTGGAACAAAAAATGTAGATTGACTACTTTGCTATAGGTTGGAAAGTTAATATTTACTACTAATAATAGGGATTAGGGATATATTTGAGCTCAAACAGGTGTGTTAGACAAAAAAATATAAAAGTTCAAGTAAAAAAAATCATAATTTTGAAAAGTTAAATTGAAGTAGAGTTTCACAAATTAAGAATTTTTCTTTTTATTCCTTTACTAATATTAATAATTACCAATATTAAATTTACTACTATTAACTTTTCTTTAATTATAAGTACTATTATTTACTAATAGTTTCTATTGTTTTTTTTAATATTTATTATTATTTATAAATAGATATTCTTATTTATTAATAATCACTCTTATTTATTAATGATTACTAATATTTACCAATATTAAATTATTCACACAATGTTGGATAATAGTAAATATTAATAAATACTAGTAAATATTAATAAATATTGATATATATTAGTAAATATTGATATATATATTAGCTCAAATATATACCTAATCTCTATCAATAGTAGTGAATATTAACTTTCCAACCTATAGCAAAGTAATCAATCTACAGTTTTTGTTCTAATAATTATTTTGTCAGATGGGGCCTTTGAGGGTAAAGGTTAAGATCAGAGAGGATAAGTGCCTGTTTTAGTTCAAAAAATTAAAATAATAAAATTTGTACATCGATTAAGATTGCCTAGCTTATTCTGAATAAAAAACATGCTTAACTTTTTGTTCTAGGACTAACAATAAGAATGTTATAACTTTTCAAAAATGGTGATGTCAAGCCATTTTGCCCTTTTTTTCAAAAATTCACTATGTCATAACTTTTGACCTATAGGAGCTAGAGAGCTGAGATTCTCAATATAGATTTTTTTGGGCACAAGAACCCTTTGTACCAACTTTCATGCAAATCTGAGGGGATGTGGTGTCAAATTTCATATTTTTTGGTCCACTTGTCCTGGAATGCCCCAGTTACTATTTTATTAGGCAGTATTGTGTTTGACCTTTTCTAGAAATTCATAGTACATTCTAAGTTGTATTTATTACCGCATCACGTATAATACACAAATATTCGTTTTAGGTATCGGAATGGCCATAAAATTTTGGAACTCCGATTCCCGGTACCTTGGAAAACCCCTGATTCTCTGATTATTCCAATATGATTCCGATTAATCGTCCCATCACTAAATAAACCCATCCTTCTGTGCATCCTAATTTCCATTGATTTCAACAAGTTATAAACCATAGATTTTTTTCCAGTCTACCAAACACCTGCTTTAACTGTTCCAGGTGTAGTTATTTTGAAATATAATATTGTTATTTTAAAATGTAGCTACTTAAAGTTACTATTGGTTTGTTAAGTTACAGGAACCAGTCAATTGCACAGTTACAGTAATTCCTCCTCTCCATTCTGTAATTAATTTATTTAGTGGACAGTAATTATTTGTTTGCTACAGAAAATGTAAACTACCCAAATTTGAAATTATTTTTGGCACTTGCTGCTATTGAATATAGAATATTAATCATATTTTGGAGCCTAAAACATATTTCCTTGCCGTAGAAGCCTGTTTCTACAGGATATTTACAAAAGCATTTTGTCGCAATTCAAGAAATGACGAATATCCAACAAAGGGTTAGTAATGTCTAATTTTCTGCTTTACCTAGAAATATTGACTCATAAGTAGTGTGCTTATCAAAATAAAGTATTAGCTTATTTAAAATGTACATAAGCACAGTATCTTTCTTGCAGTCACTAATTTTAGGACAGACTTCTAGTAGCTTTTTGATGAATGAAGAGAAAATAATTTAGTAACTAAAGCTTTTCAGTTATAAAAGAGATAAATGTTCAAATAAAAGCAATGTATCACAGTAAAATTTACTATACAAATTATTCACAGGTATTTATTTGTACATAGTTTAAATCAAACCAAGGAATTTAAAGTCATGCTAAGAAAAAAACAATGGTTGATTTAAAGATTTCAAATCATTAGTCGTTATTAACTAGTGTCAAAATTAGAGACAAGAATTTACTTCTTCCTGTTCTTCTTGAGAAGAGCCTTCCTCTCATTCACTATCATCTTCTTCTCCTTCCTAACCGTTGCCTTCTGTTCCTTCACAAACCTCTTTCTTTCCCTCTTCTCCTCAGCTGTCTCTCCTACCTTCCGGTCAGGATGTAACAGTCTGTTATGCTCTAAAAACAAAAAAATATTAAAAAATAGAGTCAAAATACTTAAGGTAAGTTCAGACTTATTGAACTATTCTGCATGTTTGATAACTAGGGTTGTGACAATATGTTTTTAAAATCATAGAACAGGGAAATATTATAGATGGAGAGAATTAGAGTATTGAGTGGTTCTACACCAGCGGTATGTAGTGTTTAATACCATTAATTTCGTCTTTCTTAAGATTCATGAATTTAAAAGCATATCATCACAACCATATTGATAATGTTTGAAAAAAATTATATATCTTAAAGTTGAATGATGATTATTTCAAATAAACATAAAATTTTCCATTTTAATCGATAGTTAGAAAGAACAAAAAAGCCACCTCCCAATTTGTGAACATTAATACAACACTAATTTACCTTTGGGTTGTGTTGAACTTGTTTCTTCTTCATCTACTTCTTCATCTGTCTCTTCATCTGTAGTTTCATTACTGTCTTCAAATATTTCTTCATTAGCTTCTCTCTCCCTTTCATCTGAAATAAAGTAAAGATGTGAAAAAGGATAGTTTATAGATAAAATTTTTCTATCATATTTAAAGAACATATATTTACTGTGCATATTTTGAATCAGTTTTCTGAATTATTGATAAACCATTCAATGAACGAAATAGATTTTAGTTCCATAAATGGCAGATTAGATAGCGGATCACTTCAGTTTTCTTATTAGCAAGATGTCCAGCAAGCATAAAATACACATTTTTACGGTGGAAGTGATTGAAATTTTTGATTGCATATTTATAAATTCAATAATAGTCACTATTGGTTCATGGTCACATCTTACACATACAGTTCAATCTCCAATATAAATAACCATAAACAAAATATGAGTATTGAGATAAAGTGTACATGATTATGAAAATTGTGGCATTCAGAATTAGCTGATAACTATTAGAAAATCAGAGCTCTAAATTAAGTAGTAAAGTTATCAGTCTAGGTTTCTCTCTCAAGGAGTAATAAAACATTTAATAAAACTCCAAGACAGCTTAGAGATTCAAATGATAATAAATGAACCTTTCTCAATGTGAAATGTACAGAGTAAATTAGTCTATCTCTTTGCTAGACAGTTTGAATCTCATCCCTGGGTAGCATTTAAAATATATCTATAAGGCTTCTGAAGAACACTTGATTCTAGAAATGAGTAGCTAAAAATATATTCATCTCACCATTTTGCAACTGTGGTTCTTCACTCAGACCTTCAAGGTGCCTGCTCAAAGCCAACATAGCGTTGAAATAACCCATAGTTTTACTAAATTTTAGATCTATCTAATTAGTTATCTGTAAACCTGTAAGAGATAGTGTGGTTAGTAAACTCTCCATTTGTCTCTCCAAATGAAACTAAATTTTTCTCCAAAATGATTATCAGAAAGTCACCAATGAATTTGTGAGTATGGACATACTATATTATCTGGATTAGAGATGAAACTTTCAGCTTTCAAAGTGTGGACAAATTCACCAGTTAGTTAGGTAGCTATAGATAATTTAAATAAAAAATCTAATTGACTAGTTTGGAGGGATGATATAATTTGCAAAACATATAAAAAACACTTGAAATTATTTTGAAAAATAGTACAAGGAAGTTCATTAGACAAGCAAGATCAGACGGCAACCAGGATGCTTAATGATTTTCTTGATGGCAAAATTTCTCTTCTACACTAGTATTTACCATATATTAAACAACAGAAGGGGAAGTAACTATGGGTTTGGCAATCTCAGTCAAAGCTTAACTGATTAAGTTCACTTTTACCTAAGTTACCCAAATTAGCTACTAGCCAATCTGCTGCCTGCAGGATATTGAACATCTTAACATTTTTTGTCTAAAATATCCAGTTTACAGAATATGGGATATTCTCTATGAACACTTTTGAATTAATTCCTATATTCACATTAATTTTGCTACAAACAGAATGAGAGATCATGACAAATACTTAACCAGTTTCTGCAGACTGATAAAATATATTTAATTTTAATTATTTAACTTTGAAAAAGTTGAAAAAACCTGTAGATAGCAAGTGCATTGGTGATATTACTTATAAAATAGTCTCAAGAGATACACATAAATCAGGCATGAAGACCAGACTGTATTTCATGGTAAATTCCACTGACTTATCAGTGGATTTTTTTCTCAATTGAAAATAATATTCTGACAAAGTCTACGGATTTTTAGCTATTTATTCCTATGTTACAATAAAATTACGGAGGATAAATTGGGGAAATGTTAGTGGATCCAGAGTGTTTTCATATTATACTAGAGACCACAAAACATGGAATAGAAGAAGTGTAGATCCCATTATATTACTCTTGAGTGCTGTTTACAGTGACGTCACTTCAACTAGAGCCAATCAGAGGCTTCGTTCCACCAGTTCTGTTTCAGTCCATTATTTTGAATGCGTATTACAACTCAAATGGTGACAGTTTGTGTTTGTTGCAAAGAAGATTAGTTTATTATTGCTTAGTAGCTGGGCTATAGAATATAGATAATCGTGTACATAATTTGGTAGGAAGATATGGCTCTCAGCAAAGATAATGAGCTGAGGTAGAATGCACATTCAAACTGTTCTCGAGAGAGGCTCAGAGATTGTTTATAGTGACGTCCGCGATCAATGGACGTGATAGGGTTTAATTTTTACGACTGAGTACACATTCGATCTGAGCTTCCTCTCATCAATGTTCTGTGCTAGAGACAGCGAGCTGTTCAGTGATACATTGACGGTCTTTAAATGAATTTTGTGCCCAATTTTCTTCAGTTCCCAGAGTGACGCAATAGGGGAGGAGTGTTTCACAGCTCGCTCCGTCAGGTGTATATGATTTGCAATGATGATTAATTATATTAATATTGTTTTAAATTTATTAGGGACAATTCTAAAGATTTTCAAACACATTTATTTATTATTTTGAGCTTATTTCTATGTGGTATCATGATTACAAATGAGTGGGATAGAAATTATTCAAATTGAACATTTAAGATAAAATAAATGATCTTCCATATGCAGTTGAAGATGTTTCAAGAATATCTTTTGTATCTATAATAGAAAAATTCCAGCACTCCCTGTAATTACATAGAGTTAATATAATATTATAGAGTCATAAACGTAATATTATACACAACAGTCAAGTGACCCATAACTGGTTGCACCCAAAGCATCCTCCTAAAATGAGTTCAAATTTTAGCCACTGGCTGACCTCTTGATCAGCCAAATTACTGGAATTTTTTAGTGGATTTTTTCAACTTTTTTGAAAAAGTCGGTGGAATTTTGTGCACCAAATACAGACTGGCATGAAACTTAAGGATGTTTTCAAATGTAAAATCTTCACTAAGAAGTCAAATTTCTTCTTCAAGTATTTCAAATGTGGTGACCTGGATCCATTTCCTAAATAAACTATAGACTTTCCTGCCACACTTAGAAACATGGCGCAATTTGCATGAGTAATCTGATTAATCTCTTATCCCTTTATAATCCACGTTTTAAAGGGATAGTAAAGTCAGAATCAAACAATCACCAAATTGGTTTTAAATCGATTATTATATAATATTTGAATGCTCTTTATTTTTAAATGTTCTTATGAAATGTATATTATAAAATTTGCGCGACACCTAGCGGAAGCATTTGCTCTCATTAGTATGTACGTGAGTATGTTTGTTGTTTTCATATTAATTTATGTATGCAGTAATCAACCTTTGTTTGCGTCAAAATGGTGAAAAGATTCAAAACAAGAAGTCATAGTTTTAAAAATAAAGTCATCTCTTCACTTGAGCTACAATCTAGATAAAAACTTATATCAGTTTTTGTTTATAAGATTGCGCCACTGATTGTGGCGCTGTCTACCGTTAGCATTTGTTAGGAAATAAATTATATATAAAATGATATATTTCAATTGTTAGGATTTTATTGAACATTGCAATTTTACACAAATACTTGATTCCTACTAAGCAATCGTTTGACATTAAAATTGTTCAAACAAAAAATGACTGTACTGCCCCTTTAAAGTATGCACAAAGTCACCAATACACTATGAAACATGGTATATAATATTTTACTGAGAACGTGAGGTAAAATAGAAGATTTTGTGGAGAAAACTTTACCTGTTTGGCTGTTCTTTTTATTGCAAGAACAGAATATGGGAGATATTTGGGATATTCATTATTGTCTACAAACAATTTTGAATTAATAAAATCCTATGTTAATTAATTTAGATACAGACAGTTTTGAATTAATCCCTATATTTACATTAATTTCATAGTGAGCAGATAGAACACTTTAGTCTTTACCAGGTTCTGCAGACTGGGCTCAGTCTGTATTTTGTGCACAAAATCCCAAGTCAGTCTGAAGAATATGGGAGATATTTTGGAAAGATTGAAGAAATAGACTAACAATTTCCAGTAATTTGGCTGATCCACCAACATTTCCCCAATTTATCCTCTGTATGTTAATTGTAACATAGGAATAAATAGCTAAAATTCCCTGTGCGTGATAATAAGCAGAATGGAGCGAAACGGGGGCAAATGTAGATGTTAAAGTACTGTTTGCATCATTTTAAATGCTCATGGAGGTTAACTATTGCCAAAAAATACTTGCATTAACATAGAAAGATGCTAATCAAGAAAAATTTACTTATTACAACCAGCGTTATTTCAGATAACCGTATACAAGATTCCAGGGTTTTAGAAACAACATGCTGATTGTCTTTCCCATTGCATGATACGTGTACTAGTTGTGACTGTCCATTTTTATCTGTCTATTCCTAACCGTTAATTCTTATCTGTCTCTTCCTATCCGTTAATTATTATCTGTGTTTCTTCCTATCTGTTAATTCTTATCTGTCTCTTCCTATCCGTTAATTATTATCTGTGTTTCTTCCTATCTGTTAATTATTATCTTGTCTCTTCCTATCTGGTAATTATTATGTCTATTTCTATCTGTTAATTATTATCTGTCTATTCCTATCCGTTAATTATTATCTGTGTTTCTTCCTATCCGTTAATTATTATCTTGTCTCTTCCTATCTGTTAATTATTATGTCTATTTCTATCTGTTAATTATTATCTGTCTATTCCTATCCGTTAATTATTATCTGTCTCTTCCTATCTGTTAATTATTATCTGTGTCTCTTCCTATCTGTTAATTATTATGTCTATTTCTATCCATTAATTATTATCTGTCTATTCATATCCGTTAGTTTGCTTCTTTGCAAGAACTGCGTTCGAAATACCAAATAATTTATTTTTGAGTTATCAATATAAGAATGTAAATCTAGAAATATTGATTATTTTGGTATAGGTTTCATAATTGTAGCTCAAAAAGGTACCGCTAGAGAGGCTAAATGTCCTAACAATATACCATTAAAATGTATGTAGAATGTCTCTCCTAAAAATAGCTTCTTTGTAGTTATGACTATGTTCTCGCAAATGAGTGATAAAATATAATTACTAAGTAAATTGACATTCCCTATTACTAAATTTATTTTTCGCTAGGGTAAGTGGACAGTTCCATATTTTCAGACACGTAAGAAAACAATACGTATAATGATAATTAAAACTACGAATTAAAGGTAATCATCAATGTTTTTTCTTACATATTCAAAAATGTGGAACCGCTCGTCTTATAATTCTAAACTTACCCTATAATCCGCATATATGAATTAACGGATAGGAATAGACAGATAGGAGTTGACAGATAAGAATTAACGGATAGGAGTTGACAGATAAGAATTAATGGATAGGAATTGACAGATAATAATTATCGGATAGGAAGAGAAAGATAAAAGTTATTGGATAAAAATCGATAGATAAGAATGACATTAATTAACGTATAAGAATAGACAGATTAGAATTAACGGATAGGAATAGACAGATTAGAATTAACGGATAGGAATAGACAGATAAGAATAGACAGTCAAAACCAGTACACGTATCATACATTGGGAAAAACTTCCAATTTGTTGTTTCTAATATCCCAGAATCTTGTATACGGTTATCTGAAATAACGCTGGTTGTATTAAGTACATTTTTCTTGATTAACCATTTTTTATGTTAATGAAAGTATTCATTTGCAATATATAAATTCCCTAACCATTTAAAATGATGCAAACAGTATCCTAACATACATATTTGCCTCCGTTCTGGTGTTTCTACGTACCCCTTAAAAATCCCAGTCTGAAAAACGCGTCCATGTCGCCAAAGATCTTTGGACTCATTTTTTGAGGGAAAAATATCTTTGCAAGATCTTGGAGAAAATTTTCTAATTAATTCCTATGTTTACATGTAATTATTGGAGACATTTCAGAGAATTCTGGCCATGTTTCAAAGTGTGGCAGGAAAGTCGCCAGTTTGGTGAGAAAATGGATCCAGGTCGCCACATTTAAGATACTTTAAAGAAGAAATTTGACTTCCTAGTGAAAATTTTACATGTGAAAATATCCTCATGCTTCATATCTGTTGCATGTGCATCTCTTGAGACAATTTTATCCACTCTGCAGAAACTGGTGAAGTGTTTGTAGAGATCTCTTATTCTGTTTGTAACAAAATTAATGCAGATATAGAGATTAATTCAGAAGTGTTAGGAGCAAAATTTATGTAAATATAGGAATTAATTGAAAATTGTTTGGAGAGAGTATCCCAAATGTCCTCAAAATTCTGCAGACTGGTATTTTATGAATGATATACAATCAATTACTTGTTATTTACATGTTTTTCAACTTATTCACCCCTCAAAAGTTGCCAATATACTGGCGACTTTGTCCATACTTTGAAACCTAGAATTCTGGTCATTTTGGAGACAGATTTGAAAATCTTTGAAGACCAATTTTGCCAGAATATTATTTTCAAAGGAGAAAGAATTCCACTGACAAGTCCAAAAGTGGTGGAATTTACCATGAATTTTTAGGCATGAAATACAGTCTGGGACTGGCCCACTGGGCAAATCCAGTCTGCAGAATATGGAACAAAGTCTCCAGTATATTGTATATTGGCAACTTTTGAGGGGTGAAATGACTAAGGAGTTGAAAAACCTGTAAATAACAAGTACTTAAATCACTCATAAAACAGTTTCAAGAAATAAAAGATCAAGATGTAGCTTCGTTGATACCCTTTTTTGAAGCTACATCTTGACAGATGACACATGCATCAGACATCATGACATGAAGCATAAGGATGTTTCCAAGGAGTCAAGGACCAAGTGTAAAATCTTCACTAGGGAGTCAAATCTCTCCTTAAAGTATCTTAAATGTGGGGTGGTGAACTTTAATTCATTTTCTTACTTAACTAGAGACTTACATCTTCCTGGTCTGGTAGTAGAAATATAAATGAATTCTGGAACACAAGAAATAACAGTGTAGGATTACAATATGCTTAAGTCATTTCCTTTGGATTTTGATTCAGGCTATTGCTGATAATGGCTCATCTCAAGAGTAAATGTAACTGAAAAATATAGATTACACTAGTGTATTTCCCATTGAATTTAATGGGTTATCAAATGTTATATAAAAAATTACATATAAATGAAAAATACCTGGAAAATATATTTAAATTTTTCATGTAAATGAATTTTTCATGTAAATGAATTTTTAATGTAAATGGATTTTTAAAGTAAATGGATTTTTAATGTAAATGGATTTTTAATGTAAATGGATTTTTAATGTAAATGAATTTTTCATGGAAATGAATTTTTCATGGAAATGAATTTTTCATGTAAATGAATTTTTCATGGAAATGAATTTTTTATGGAAATAAATTTCAAATGTGTATGAATTTTTCATGTGAATGAATTTTTCATGTGAATGAATTTTTAATGTGAATGATTTTTTAATGTGAATGATTTTTTTCTAGTGAATGATTTTTTTCATGTGAATGATTTTTTTCATGTGAATGATTTTTTTCATGTGAATGATTTTTTTCATGTGAATGAATTTTTCATGTGATTACTGAGTGGTCGGTGGTAGGAGCAGAGTGAGCAGTTTGTGAAAAGGTAAGATATGTCTTAAGGTGTGGGAAATAAAAGATAGTGATAGAGAAATATGTAAGATTTGCTCTCGTTGAGTGAATAGTGGGGAGATGGGATTGATATGTGATCTGTGTGGCTCATGGTACCATGCTGGGTGTGAGAAACTGAGAAGGTGGGTAAAAAAAGATTATGGGATGATAAGTAAGATAGGGGATAAGGGAAGGTGGTACTGTCAGGGATGTAGAGGGATGGAAGGTAAAATGAATGAAGAAAATAAGAGATTTAAGATTGAAATTAGAGAAATGAATAGGAGGAATAGGGAGCTGAAAGGGGAGATTGATAGAATGGTAGAAGAATTTAGGGGAGCAGAGGAAAGATCTAAGAAGGTAACAGAAGGACTGCTGCTGGTTAATCTGATAAAGGAAATGGTGTATAGTATGGAGGAAGCTATGAATAAGATGAGGAAAGAATGTGAGGAGAAGATTAACACAAAAAAGGAACTGATAGAAGAGCTTAGGAGAATTATAGAGGGTAGGAATGCAGCAGGAGGTCAGAAGGGGGGAGTGGAGGGAGAAAAGATGGAAAGTATCAGAAAGGTGGTAGAGGATGTAATAAAGAGGTGTAGTGAAGGATCAAATAGAAATAAAAGGGAAATTGATGCCTTTAAGAGCTCAATAGGAAGTGGGGTTGAGCTTGTGAGTCAGGGTGAGAAAAGAAATAGAGAAACTAAAGGTTGAGGTGGCTAGTATGGGAGCACTGGAGATGAGAGCTGAAAGAGGAGGGGGGAAAAAAAAGATAGAAGAGATAGAAATGAAACTGGAGGATCTGGAGAAAGAGAAAAGGAAGAAAAATATAGTGATCTTTAATCTTGCAGAGTCCAACAAACAAAAACCAAATGAATGGTACAAAGAAGACGAGAGCAGATGCAGGAAACTGGTGGAAGAAGAATTAGACGTAACCATTACCCAAATGGTAAATATGATTAGATTGGGCAAGAGAATGGATAATGGCAGTGATACCAGACAACTCTTAGTTAAATTGGTTAAGGAGCAGAGAAATGAAATATTGTAACATTGTATGTGACGAAGAGACTGAGAAACTCACAAGGTTTAGGAATGTGTATATAAATAGACATGACAGCGAATGAGAGGGAAATTGATAGGAAGCTGAGAGAGTCACAAGGAGTCACAAGGAAAAGGGATTACACAAAAGACGCCTTACGTCCATCCGAGGGTAATCCCAGTGCAGCAAGTGCACACTTTAGACTCTCAATCAATCTCAATCCTCCCATCTACCAGGTCGGAACTTGGTACATGGGCTTCACCACCAGCGGAGTCAGGGTTTTAGACTCATAGTAGATCACTCTCCCCCCACCTGAACCCTAGGAACTACTCTCAACAAGTGGAGGTCAAACACTCTCAACACAGGGAGCTAGTAGACCATTCTGGGGATCAGGATTTGCCCGGATTAGTTCAGCCTCACACTGATCACGAAACTCACTCGCACGTGCTCACACACCCACAATAAATGTAGGAGTGGAGGGGGGTGGGAATAGTGTCAGTAATGCGACCTCAACCTCTCCCGCCTCGGGAAGGCTCCGGGGGTTTCTCTCCTCTAAATAAGGAAGGGATACATTTCCAGCAACCGCAACAGCCACAAACCGTCCCCATGTCCAGAGCACCACCCGTTATGCCCGCTTCCCGCCCATGCCCCCTAACCAGGTTGCCCCTCAACACTTTGCCACCCTACCCCGGTTAGGTAACCAAGGCGGAGGAGGCTACAACTAGGATCAGCGACACAGGAAGAGATTAAGGCAGTACAGGCAAGCCCGTAATAAGGCGCGGAGCGTGACACGTATGCGATTGCCTTCAAAAAATCCCCACTAACACCAACGCCCAAGACCTCCCGCTCCCACCTATGCCATCTTGCCTACAAGTCCCACACTCAATTGTCTCTTCCACACTTTTTCACCCTACCCCATTAAAACAATGCAGGCGGAGGAGGCTACAAAAAAGATCAGAGACCCAGAAACAAGACAGCGCAGTTACGGTCAGTCCCGAACAGAGATGCATCGTAAGAAAATACTACGACCAGTTCCACGTCAAAAATATACCCTAACGACATTCCACTTGAGTCTCGTGGTGAATTTACCCTTTTATTCTAGGAAACATGATGCATAGCGGTTTCATGATGCATGAATTATAGGTTTCATGATGCATGAAACCTATAATTAAGTTTCCTAGTTACCTGATGAGATCTGAAAATAGGATAGCAAGAAGAATAGTGGAACAGTTTTTAGAGGGAGGAAGGAGAGGTACGAAGTGGAGTAGGAGAGTGGATGGATATTTAGCGGAGATAGAATTAGGGTGCGGGTGGTTTGAGTGAGGTTGATGGAAGATAAATAACAAGCAGGCTGAATCAGTGGGAGGAGACAAGATGGAGAGGGGAGATCTTACCTATATAAGAACATATAGGTAGAAGGATGGAATTGTGAGCACTGATATCTATGATAATGCATGGAATTCGGTGTTGTTGTTCAGGGCGAGGAGTAACACGTTGAGACTGGGATGGAGGGGGAGGTTTGTGGGTGGGGGAGTGGAGTGTCCGTTGTGTGGGTTGGGGAAGAAATACTTGGAGCATTTTCTGGTCGGGTGTGGGAGGTTGAGAAGGGTGAGGGAGAGCTATGCCAGCTATGGTGTCGAGAGTGTAAGGGTTGCTCTGGGGTTCAGGGGGTGGTGATTGTTATGGATGCATAGGATGAGAAGAAGAGATTGATGGGATAAGCGTAGGATAGGCTGATCTGTAGGGAGGCGTAGCGAATGCCATAATCCTGAAAAGGCACTCTGTTGGAAACACCAGTCTCTGGAATGTGGAGTGTCATCAAGTAAGAACATATTTGAAAAAAAATTCAAATGAAACCGTTTTGTAGAGAATTACTTAGAAAATCAAATGCAGAAAACCAATGCCGTAGCAAGTATGTTTCTGAATACCAATCTTTTACTGTTTAGAGAAGTGCTAGAAAAACTCATTCAAAGTTGCCTCCCACCTAGCGCCGGTCTGACACCCAACACCTTCCCTTATGAGATATTGAGTGCCACTGAACAGAATTGCAAACCAATTCCTGTGCTTTGTGGTCTGAGTAGGAGGTACTTCACTAGATATGGCGAGATAATTGATTATTACGAATTATTAGTGGCTTATAGAGAGTTTGTAAAACATCTAGCGACTCCCCAATCCTCCCCTTGTCCCCCTTCTTTTCTCTCTCCCCCCAGTGGGTTATAGTGACTGTAGAGCTCTGATATTTCACTCAAACATCTGTAACGGTACTAGGTAGCTATTTACGAAATAAATAAAAAATGATAAAATTATGTGATTTTCCCCAAGTACTGTCCCATCAAAGCCAATTAATTGGCTTACATTTCAAAAGGTCAAAACTCAGATATGTCTAATTGGCTTAAAATTTTGAATTAATTCCTATGCTCCCATGTTAATTTTGGCTTGAAATTTTAAAAAAATGAGCCAAATTGGCTTGGCTCTGAATTTTTATGGAATTTTGACTCAACAATTTTCCAGCCTCTGAAACATGGCCCCGATTTTTGATATTTTAACTTGGGTATCACAACGGTAAAGGGGTACATAGTAAGAAAAAGGTTGGGAAACCCTGATATAAGATTTAACAGTGATAGAGGAATTGTAAGATGATAAATACATATCTGATGTGATAGGTTGATAACTATATCTATTAGCTCTGGCACATAATATATAGGGTTAGTTCTTAGTTATCGGACAGTTCCACTTTCTCGAATATGTGAAAAAATTTAACTATCAATTTTAATTAGAAGGTTGAATTATATATTCTTTTAATGATTTAAAATGTGAAAGTGTGTGATAACTCATGACTTTCCCTACATAATATTCAGTATGTGTGCTTATTTAAATCATTTATATAATAAAAACCCATATTCTGTTAATTGTGAGAATCAGGTATCTAGTAAGGTAGTATCGAAATATTGCTCAGTTCCACATCTTCAGTCATATAAGAAAAAACTATAAAATATTAATTAAAATAGAATATGATTATTTTTAGATGACCGAAGATGTGGAAAGACTGATAGTTCAGAACTTTGTAGTTTTATAACCAGTAATCTTAGCTCTAATGAATAGAGAAATAAAAAATTATAGTTGAAGGGATATTTTATCATCTCTTCTCCAAGTTTTCCCTTCAGACTTTTTGCTGAGCTCCTCCTACTTTTTCCACGAGAATATAAGAAAAAATGATAAAATCATTATTTATTTTAGTTGGTATCCAGGATACCTGCAGGTATCATGTAATAATGATTTTAGTTAAATTTTTCATTTCTTTATTCATTAGAGCTAAGGTTTGCTGGTTATAAAACTATATAAACCATTTCAAATTTAGTGTTTTTTTTATTTATTGTAATCATTAATTTAAGTCATAGCTACGTGAGATTTTTCTGCTTACCTTCGAATTCCAAGTAAAGATAAAGTACAATAATCCGACTGGAAAATTTTATTTTGGAATATGGTGCTGGTAATGTGCATGAGATGGTTTGCATAGGGTAACAAAAGTGATTGAATCCACATATTCAGAGAGCAATCAGTTACTAGTGCAGCAAGAAGTGCTTTCCTCAAAGCAGACTGTAGAGCTGTGGTTCTTATCCTGGCTTTGATCACAAAGAGGTGTGTTGAGTCAGTTTCATCCCATTTGTGTGATTTGTGAGTAAACAAATTTTGGTGTGAAAATGATATGGAAGTGGTACTCACTAGGTATCAGGCAATAATGATTTATTCCTGATATATTAAAGGAATATCCCAGGGAAGGAAGATTTATTACCATGATATTCCCTTAACTTTCTTATTGATGAAGCTACGGTTCTGAAACTTGGTACCCACATGTAAAATTGAATACTATTACGATTTTGTTCATGACATTTTTTCGATTATCACATATGAAAAGATATAATTTTATTTTCCCAACTACAAATGTAGGTGGAACATGAATGCATGTATAGAACTGAAGTTAAATACCTACACCAGGGTTGAGAACCACTGCCATACAATAGTCATAAAAATCATATTACCAGATGGACCATGTCACTCATATGTACATGGCTGAAAGCAGAATAGTTCTATTTTGTTCATTTGGAGACTGTCTAAGTCTGTAATGTCTCTTGACTTAACAAAAATGAGGCTTAAAGCATTGTTGAGTGTAAAGAGCTCCTGAATAATTAAACTAGTGATAAGACGATAGGGGCATTTCATGACACGTGGACCAAAAATATGAAATTTGACGCCACACCTCTTAAATTTGCATGAAAGTTGGTACAAAAGGTTCTTGTGCCCAAAAAACTCTATATTGAGAATCTCAGCTTTCTAGCTCTTTTAAGTCAAAAAAAGTCATTATTTTCTTATTATTAGACCTAGAACAAAAAGTTTAGTATGTGTTTTGTTCAGAATAAGCTAGGCAATCAATCTCTCTAGGTGTAGCTACAAAATATTATTCTTTTAGTTTTTTGAATGAAAAAGGGCACTTACCCTCTCTGATCTTGACCTTTACCCTCAAAGGCCCCACCTGACAAAAAAATTATTGGAACAAAAAATGTAGATTGACTACTTTGCTATAGGTTGGAAAGTTAATATTTACTACTAATAATAGGGATTAGGGATATATTTGAGCTCAAACAGGTGTGTTAGACAAAAAAATATAAAAGTTCAAGTAAAAAATCATAATTTTGAAAAGTAAAATTGAAGTAGAGTTTCACAAATTAAGAATTTTTCTTTTTATTCCTTTACTAATATTAATAATTACCAATATTAAATTTACTACTATTAACTTTTCTTTAATTATAAGTACTATTATTTACTAATAGTTTCTATTGTTTTTATATTAGTAAATATTGATATATATATTAGCTCAAATATATACCTAATCTCTATCAATAGTAGTGAATATTAACTTTCCAACCTATAGCAAAGTAATCAATCTACAGTTTTTGTTCTAATAATTATTTTGTCAGATGGGGCCTTTGAGGGTAAAGGTTAAGATCAGAGAGGATAAGTGCCTGTTTTAGTTCAAAAAATTAAAATAATAAAATTTGTACATCGAGGAAGATTGCCTAGCTTATTCTGAATAAAAAACATGCTTAACTTTTTGATCTAGGACTAACAATAAGAATGTTATAACTTTTCAAAAATGGTGATGTCAAGCCATTTTGCGCTTTTTTTCAAAAATTCACAAGGTCATAACTTTTGACCTATAGGAGCTAGAGAGCTGAGATTCTCAATATAGATTTTTTTGGGCACAAGAACCCTTTGTACCAACTTTCATGCAAATCTGAGGGGATGTGGTGTCAAATTTCATATTTTTCGGTCCACTTGTCATGGAATGCCCCAGTTACTATTTTATTAGGCAGTATTGTGTTTGACCTTTTCTAGAAATTCATAGTACATTCTAAGTTGTATTTATTACCGCATCACGTATAATACCCAAATATTCGTTTTAGGTATCTGAATGGCCATAAAATTTTGGAACTCCGATTCCCGGTACCTTGGAAAACCCCGATTCTCCGATTATTCCAATACGATTCCGATTAATCGTCCCATCACTAAATAAATCCATCCTTCTGTGCATCCTAATTTCCATTGATTTCAACAAGTTATAAACCATAGATTTTTTTCCAGTCTACCAAACACCTGCTTTAACTGTTCCAGGTGTAGTTATTTTGAAATATAATATTGTAATGGGTGATAGCTGATAGATTAAGAGTAATGTCAAGTAGGACTGTCTTTTGTTTATAAGTTGTACTCTGTAAAGAAGTTTCTGTGTGAGGTCAGTTTATGTTCAACTCTTGCAGTGTTAGGTTCTCTCTTGTGCTCTCTGTGATTTGTGTCTCCAGTGATAATTGGCTAGCTAACATTTCTTTTGTATTTTCAGAGGTAGTGTAAATGTAAAATGAGTAGTTATGTGTTGGTCTGATTAAATGAGAATTTGAAACTTTAATAAGGATATTGAAGCCAGCATAGGTAAGAGTTATTGCATTTGTATATATTTATGAGTTAATTAATGTAACCATTTCTTACAATAGTTTATTTGTTTACAGACTGGCTGTCAGTCTCTACTTAAAACTCTGAAACCAAACTGTTCAAACTTCAAATGTCCATAAAACAATAGTGCAAATATATCAATAAACCCCGTTGCATCATCATTTTACCACTACTAAGGATAATAAAATCAAGATTGAATCTGCAGTATATACCTTTACTGTTATTAATGTTTGGGGACACGGCCCCCCTTACATAAATGGTGCCGTGACTAAAAACGTGATAGCGGTTCTATTGCTTCAGATCTGAAAGAAAAAAAAAAAAAGTGGTAAACATATTGGATAGCTACCATGAGTGAGGCAGAAATGAATGAGACAGTAGCTAAAGACTGTGAGTTGATAAGGAAGGAGTGGGCTCAGGCGAGAGATTTTCTCATAAAGATAAGTGCTATCAAGAATCATGAAATTCATAAGTGTATACGTCAACTAATAGAAAATATTCACAAGGAACTGGAAACTCATGTTGAGACACTGAAAGGAGCGGTAAGAAAGCAACAAAAGCCAACACAAAAAAATGAAGAGCTGAAGAAAGAAGAACAGAAGAAAGAAGAGAAGATTAGAAGAACGAAGAAGGAAGGAAATGTAACTACTGATGAGAGCACCTCAGATGTTGATAGTGATAATGCTGCTTCAAGTACAAAGAAGAAAAAGAAAGAAAGAACATTGGAAGACATTCTAAGAAATCTAGATAACAGAACTTTACCAAATCTAGAGAATTATGATGAGGATTCTGGACAAGATTTAGCGGCATATCTCGCCAAATTTGAGGTATATTGCACTGAAAACTTCAGAGGAGGGCAAATGTTTTGGTTAAGTGAATTAGAGAACCATTTGGAAGGCAGAACTCTTGAAACTTTCAAAGCTATGAAAGATGTCAATGACCAATATACAGACATGAAAGAGAAATTGATAGACTGGTATGAAGAAGACAGAATGAATAGGAAAGCTAAAGCTAGGAAAAAGTTCAAGAATGTGGGGATCAAAAGTGGTGAGTCATTGATAGTCTATTCTAATCGCGTTTTATCTCTTTTCAAAATGGCTCACCCAAAGAAGAATTTCCAAAACAGTGGTACCATAATTAACAAATTAAGAGAGACTGTACCTAGAGATGTAAGAGCTGTGATAGATTCTCAAATTGTTCATCACAAATTGTTGAATCAAAGAATAAGTTGGAACACAGTATTAAAATGTATCAGAATGTGTGATTCTGAGATTAAGAAGGTGGATGACAGCAGCAGTGAAGAAGAAGTAGTTATTAATATAGGAAGGGATCAGAAAGTTGAAGAGATCCAGTATGCTAACTATGGTCAGCATCTGAGAACTAACAATAACTCCCAGATGAACAGAGAGGATGACTTTAGACGGTATGAGGCAAGTAGAGGATATCCCAAGATGGCAGAAATGGAAAGGAGGAACGAATCTAGATGGAACGCTGAAAAGGATGGAGAAATGCAATGTGAACATTGCAATAGATATGGCCATAATTTACCAGACTGTCGCAAATTACTGATGTCCTGTTTTAAGTGTGGAAGGAAAGGTCATTTTGCGAGAGAATGCTGGGTCACCGTTAGGAAAGATGAAAATGGGAATGGCTACCAACGAAGAAATCAGTCTTTGTCTCCAAGGAAATCAAGAAAATATGAAGGTGATTTTCAGAAACGGAACTACAGACAAAAGAATTTAAACTTCAATCCTCTGGTTTGAATAGGGTTTTACCGGAGGTTAAAATAATTGATAAATCCTCAGAAATGAAAAATGAAGAAAGTTTAATGGATGAAGAAAATGATTTTGTTATTAGCAGTTTACAACCATCCAAGCTGATTAAAATACCAGTTGTGATCAGAGGGACTTTTCTTAAAGCAATGATTGATAGTGGAACATCTTTTTCGTTCATAAGAAGATCCATTGCAAGTAAGGTTAAACTTGAGATAGATGAAGGTGAAGTAAGAGATATTGTTGGATATGGAGGTAGCACCATACAGACTGATGGCACTAGCGAGGCAGACCTTCAAATTGAAGAGTGGAAAACTCATAATAAGTTGAACGTGGTACAGGACAGCAAAATGAGGTATGATTTAATACTGGGATTGGATTTTTTGAGTGAAAATTGTGTTGAAATAGACTTGAAAACGAAAGTTATGAAAATAGGGAAAAAGAAGGAGTTGAATGTAATTTTTATGCTGAATGATCATTTCGATATTAAGGAAGTTAAATATAATAATATCCCTGTTTTAGCGGCTGAAAATGTAATTATAAAGAAAAATGAGAGTGTATTAATGACAGTTGCTATAAGGAAATTAAATGAATGTGACAATGACTATTATTTTGAAGGGAAGGAAAATAATCCCATACACTACTACTCAGGAGTTATATCAGATAATGATATCAAAATAGCTTGTGAAAACAGAACAAATAAAACGAAGAAGATAAAGGAAAATGATACTATCGGGTATTTGTCTATGTTAATAGAGGAAGATACTAAGAAGTTGAACAAGAACGAAACTGCATGGACAGAAGAGAGTTTAAAAGTGAGTATAAACTTAGAAGAGCAGTTATCTGGAGAGAAGAAAGAACAAATTTTTTCAATGCTTGAACAAGTTAAAGAGTCTTTGAGTATTGGAGAAACTGATATTGGAGAAGCTAGAGTTGAGCCTCATAATATAAAGTTGACTAATTACTCTCCAATATGGCAAAAACCTAGGTGTTTTTCTCAGCCAATTAATGAGGAGATAGAAAAACAGTGTAGAGAACTACTGAGCAACGACATTATTGAATTTAGCAACTCAAGTTGGTCATCACCAGTGGTTCCAGTAAAGAAGACGGATGGCAGCATGAGGCTTTGTATAGACTACAGAAAGTTGAATACAGTTACAGAAACTGAGCAATTCCCCATGCCTAGCTTGAATAAGTGTTTGTACAAGGCTCACAAGATGAAGTACTTCACTACTTTAGATCTAGTAAAGGGTTATTACCAAGTAAAACTTGATGAGGGGAGTCAAAAGTTGACAGCATTCAGCACGGCTCACAATCATTATCATTTCAAGAGATTGTCCTTCGGGTTGAAAAACTCTGGTATAGCTTTTCAGCGTATGATGTCACAAATAATCTCTCCTATAAAATCTAACAATATTATTGTGTATATTGATGATATACTGATAATGACTGAGAGTTTTGAAGAACATTTAGTACTTGTAGAGAAGGTTTTAGGAACTCTGGCCAAATATAATATAAAGATTAAAGTCCCAAAATGTCATTTTTTTAAAGATAAAGTGAGGTTCCTGGGTCACGAAATAAGTAAAGAAGGCATAAAGAAATCAGAGGAATATGTGAAGAAAGTGAGAGAATTTAAACAACCAACTACTGTGACTGATCTACGGAAATTTCTTGGGTTAGTCAATTTCCAAAGGAAGTTTATTCCAAAATGTTCAGAAATAATGAAGTGTTTGTCAGAAGTTACAGGTGCCCCAAAGAAGACTAAGATCGAATGGACAGCGGAAAGGAACAAAGCATTTGAAAAATTAAAAGAGGAGATAGAAAAGGATATTACACTAACTTACCCAGACTACAGCTCAGAGGCAAGCATGTTAGAATTATATGTTGATGCTTCAGGCTCTGGAGCTGGTGCCTGCCTCATGCAACTACAAAAGAATGACTACAAAGTAATAGGTTATGGTTCAATGGTATTTTCAAAAACTCAGAGAGGATATTCAACTATCGAAAGAGAACTGGCTGCAATTCATTGGGGTTGTGAAAATTTTCGCTCCTTCTTGAATGGTGTAAAATTTGTGTTATATACTGACCACAAACCGTTAATATATATGAGTAACATGGCTACACATAGTTCTCGTATACAACGTACTCTGGAAATTTTATCAGAGTATGATTTTCAGATAAAGTACTTACCAGGATCTGATAACACTGCAGCTGATTTTTTGTCTCGCATGGGAGGCAAAGATGCTGATGATGACCGAATAGAGGAGGGATTACCAAGTGAGTTTGAAGTAAGGGATAAAATGGAAGGTGGAGGAAACTCTATGTTCACAGCACTTTTGACGGCAATGAGATATTCATATGATGAGGAACAACTACCAGGAGATCACCTGGAAATGAGGAAAAGAGTCGTGAGTGAATTAATTTCTAATCCTATCAAGTATAAACTCATTAATAATAAACAAGAAAGAAAGAAACTGAAGATGATGCTTAATAATGATCAACTGCCATGTACTGAAGTGCTATTAGCTGCTTCAGATCTATATGACTTGGAAATTAGGGTGTATCACAACATCAAATATCCAGTGATATACAAGGCTAGT
>CANNZV010004850.1:23-34374 GCA_947561585.1 Caprella mutica
GTGAAGATTTTACACTTGAAACATCCTTATGCTTCATGTCTGATGTATGTGTAACTCTTGAGACTATTTAGGGGGTAATTTACTTGTTATTTACATGTTTTTCAACTTATTTAACCCCTCAAAAGTCGCCAATATACTGGCGACATTGTCCACACTTTGAAACATGGATTACCACAGTCTCAGAAGTAGCGGCGCTGCCGCTACACAAAGAGAAGCGCTGCTATTAGCGTGCGCTACAAGCCTACAGCCTGAGCCTACAAGTAGCGGCGCAGTGCCCAGTGCCCACCTCTGCAGCTCTGCTCTGTGAGTCTGTAACAAAGTCCCAGTCTGCAGAACATGGGACATTTTTAACATTTTCTCTGCGAACAATCCTTGACCTTAATTTCCCCCCTATAATTACATGTATTTTACTGAGAACAGAAGCCAAAATAGAGCAGTCTGGTAACAAACATGGGATGATGGGATGACCTACCAACCTGTCCCTGACGAGAGGCGGAGGCCGCAGCTGACCCTACCAGCTACCAGTGCCACAGACTCGTCATTCAGTGTCACTCAACGTTACACTTTCAACTTAGTGACTCAAGATTAGAATAATGTTAACCACAGTAGGTACATAAATTAATTCTTGTTCGTTTCAGATGTTGGGTGAAATGGAGAACACCCTACAGCTTATGGAAATTGGAATGATATCCATTATCCCCATAGATCTTGGAGCTTCTGAAAAGTCGATAGAAAATGAAGTGTCTCGATTCTTGAAGTCCTATCAGTATCAGTATAAAAAGCAGAGTAGGGCCATGTGCTACGGCACTCTAGACTCGCTCAACACCCTCATCATAATGTCCCCAGTGCTGAAGCAAAGAAAGATGCATATCATTATTTATAAAAACATGCATCCCTCCCCACCTCTCTGCATATAGGTAGCAATATGACCGTGTAAGCTTGAACACTTGAAGTTCATATTATTTTTATTTTTATCAAATTTTGATTTAAAAACTCTTATTTAAAAAAATTTATATTTAAATATATTTTCAAGTTAACTATTTACAAATAAAGACATACAATCAAGGTGAAAAACAATTCCATTAAAATTCTTTTTCTTTTTTTATTATTGTTAATATCATTTTTCTTATACAGTTCATTTGAATATTTCATTATTATTATTTTTATTTTTACACTTAATATTTTATATATACACATACACACACATATATACATATACATACATATATATATATATATATATATATATATATATATATATAAGGCGGAATCGGGTGTTAAGTAATCCGATGTCCATTAGGGCACCCATAAATATAAACCGGTAGTTAAGTATTCAGTCGACTTAATGAGGGGCAAAAATGCGGATGCCTCTAAGGATACCGTATGAAGGATTACTTACGTCCAAACTTACTTAGAAAAAGATAGATCAAAAGAAAATGGGAAATCATAGGGGTTACTGCTGTAGTACGACAATGCTTCATTTTAAGGAAAAATTCATGCTCATATTGTGAATTGTAGGGCATTCCTGTTGGGATTGAGGTTGGGATCTGATAATGTGTAGATTCATTCATAACTTTGCATAGAATCTATATAGAGTATCAGAATAACTGTTAGTCTATAGACTCTATAATCTATACTCTATAGACTCTATTCTGATAATTTCCCTTTTGTGTTTGATTATTTATTTATTTACAGAATGAAAAGAATTTTTTAAATATTTATAGCAACCTGTCATAAATACAGAATGCTCATATAATTCTAGGTAAATTGAGTAATTATTTATTTATTATCAAAATAAATGGGGTAAGTTGTGAATTATCGGACACTTCCACAATATCGATCATATATTGTTTATCTCTGAAAGTCACACTAAATTATTCTGATATAAGTTCAATAAATGGATTTAGTCTGTCTGTCCGGCACACCAAATTATTCTATTATCGGATCAATATATGGATTGTGTATGTCTATCAGTCACATCAAATTATTCTGATATCGGTTCAATATAAGGATTGTGTCTGTCTGTCCGTCACACCAAATTGTTCTGATATCCGTTCAATATATGGATTGTGTCTGTCTGTCCGTCACACCAAATTGTTTTGATATCAGCTCAATAAATGGTTTTGCGTGTGTCTGTCTGTCCGTCATACCAAATTGTTCTGATATCAGATCTATCAATGGATTGTGTCCATCAAACTAAATTATTCTGATATCAGTTCCATAAATGAGTTGTCACACCATTTTTTCTGATATCAGTTGTGTAACTATTTTGTGTCTGTTTTTTACACTAAATTATTCTAATATCTCTTCTGTAGCTAATAATAATTTCCATCGTATGTTTATTTATTTATTTAGTGTCCACTTTTACTCGACGATTATAAACATGAAGAATGTAATTATGATACGCACGGGAAAGTATTGGTATTAAATTTACATTCATATGCTTTTATTCAATTTTATACGTATGTATTTTATAATATCAGCCTATGTAAAATATAAATTTTAATTAAATTCACTAAAAAATAACCTAACAACGGGTAATGAATTCTAATTGAAACCCCGTTATTTTTAACAGGCAATACACTAGTTGCCAATAATCTGTTCAAATGGAGTTGTGGATCCTGATGATCAGAAGTAATCAAATTGTTATGAATTTTGAGGATAGTTAAATATGCTCCGGGCTAAAATCATACTATTTTTTTGAGATCAACCAATAATTATTTGATATTGTTTTGCATTGGATTGAAGTATTTTTGTAGGTCACCTGTTATATTGAAATTCATTAAGAATAATGTAAAACAACAAATAAATTTAAATTTAATAATAATGTAATACAAGTTTTACATTGTTAACTGAATATCTTAGTATTTCATTGCTAAAAAATTATACCTAAAAATGTTTTTTCCATTATTTTTTTTCATCATACCCCCCAAAAAAAGTAACAAACTTGCGGAAATTCAAAATATATTATTCAATGAATAAAATTTATCAAACAGTATGAGTCAGAAAAGCGTGTACGAAATTAAAATAGTTATAACTTTAACAAGAACCACCTTATTTATTTTTTTGTAGTTTTTCAGTTATTTATAACAACATTGTCAGTTTGTTTTCCTATTCATAATATATTTTCTACATGGTAATCATAAGTAGATGGTGATGAAAGAGTTCTTTCGCCAGTTTATTTCAAACATTGTTTATCGAAAGTGTAAGTTTTATCTCCGAAAATTAGAATGATTTATAAGAACCCTTATGATGAATCAGCAGATATTTCAGTAAATAAGACATATTTATGGAGCTATACTGCTCAGTACATAGGACACTTGCTGCTAAAGAACGACTGACAGAATTTTGTTTGAATATCCTTTCATTAGTATTAACTATACTATAGGAAGAATATACTTCAATAATATTTTCTGTTTTGAATTTAATGATTTAAATTTGGCAGAATAATTTATTGTGAATTTTTTAGAAGAGAATTGGAGTACATGCTCACTTTACTCATTTAAAAATATCAACAGAAAAGAAAGTGTTTACATGCCTAGAAAGTCAACCATGAACAAATTAATGAACTCTGAGAACGATTATTGAATATACTAGGAAAATGATAGTAAATAATGATAAGAGCTATATTTAAAAACTAGAATAACATGGTACATAAATTGAATTTTAACTCGTCTATATAAATCCTAATAAACCATTCAGGCAATTAATTATTAAATAACAGAAAGAGGATAAAAATAAAAACTTGACCAGTTGGTCCCAAGAGAGCATGTCTAAGTACGCCAATTATTTTCTTAAATAGACATTTTAGGGTGAGAACAGGTAATCCTTAGCATTGTGACAATATGCTTTTTAAATCATAGATCTTAAGAATAGGCGAAATGAAATGGTATCGAATACTATATACCGCTGGTGTAGAACTATTTATACTCTTTTATTCTCGCCGTCTACAATTTTTCAGGATAAACAATTTTAAAGCCAATTGCAACAACACTAGTAATTACAAATTAATTATGTAGCTCTTCAGTACACTTTAAAAAAATTTAGAATCTTTTATATTTAGTACAAAATACTTATTAAATTTGAATAGTAGCTAATATACAAAGTTCATTGTACTATTAATAATCGTCGAAACTGTGGAATGTAGCACTATTTCTGGTATTGTGGCCTAGAGTTATCTTAGAATAACTAACAGAAGTAATCAAGAATATCATAAATATTTATCATTGTTGTACAAATAGAGACATTGAATATAACAAACATAATAATGTGGTTTATAAATGACCCAGCATCATTTACAAAATGATACAAATACATATATTTCATTAACTACTCGGTAAATTTGACATTATTTTGAAAGATATATATTATGTAATTTGGGTTTATTAGATTTTTTACAGCTGGCCAATTTCAATGATAAAGTATTTTTATTTTAAGAAAAAAATAGAGATTGACTTTATATAACGCACTATAAAATGGTATAATCTGGATCAGAGCAAATGAACACTGTAATCAGATTTAACAAATTTAAAACTATTAAAAAAGAAAACACTGCACATCCTCATCAATGTCATCGCTTCCTTCTTTTTTTGTGAGCAAGCACCTCCCTTTAGGGGAGCAGTCCTCTTCCAGTTCTCAACCACTTCAGACTTTGGTGATGACTGCTCCTTTCTGCTAAAATCACCAAGATAACACCATATTATAGTTTGTCGGTCACCAAAGGCTCTCACGCCATACATATGTTTAGATATGTCAGCAGTTTGGGTGGGCCCGCCTTCCTCCGAAATCCACCCGGGGTTGCTTGACCTCTACCCGTCTCTATGACATCGAGACGCGCCTTTTCGGAGGGGCTGGTGAGTTCTTTTCCTATTCCAGAGAAAAGCTAAGTCCATCACCGAGAAAGTTCCGGCTGCTATATCTCCATATCCCTAGAGGAAGATACTCCATCGCCTTCTTCCTGATAGATGTCAGTAGCATTCTTCCATCTAAGGAAGATCAAAGAAATTAGTATGAGCATTTACTGAGAAAATTATGCAATAGCTATAGTCATAAATATGATGCATATGAATGAGATTCTAAATATGGTTTGTGTCAAAGTGTTTCCTTTCATTAGGATTAACTTTCATTTTATTCATTTCAACTAAAAGATATCAGTTGCACAATGCACACATTGAAAGTAAAGAAATTTATGTACATTTGATTGAAAAAATGCAAACTCAACGGGAAATGCATAATATTAGAGGTTATTTAAACTCTGCGTTGAAGGCTTTTTCAGATATCAAGCTTTCGAATAGAAAGATTTCTATTCATCATCAGGAGAAGGGTGGAAAAATCTGGACCTGACAATGAATTTTATGACCAATGGTTGTATGTTGGATACCGTCTTTCTATTTAAGCTATATATCCTAAAGTTTATTAATATTAATTAACAATCTTTTTAGTACTGAGATATGAGACAAAAAATTAGAATTTTTTTTACTAACTTAGCTATTGCTTAGTACATAAATTCTCTGGAATATTTTTATGTCATTCTCTGGAATGATCTTACGTGTGTCCTGATAATCCTAAGTGTGTCTTGATGATCCTAATTGTGTCCTGATGATCCTAAGTGTGTCCTGATGATCCTAAGTGTGTCCTAATGATCCTAAGTGTGTCCTGATGATCCTAAGTGTGTCCTAATGATCCTAAGTGTGTCCTAATGATCCTAAGTGTGTCCTGATGATCCTAAATGTGTCCGGATGATCCAAAGTGTGTCCTGATGATCCTAAGCGTGTCCTGATGATCCTAAGTACGTCCTGATGATTCTATTTCTAACTGACTGTAGAGGAGCGATTGAAAACGGTCAACCTCTATGGTCAAGTACCTATTTCTATATGACTGTAGAGGCGCGATTGAAAACGGACAACCTCTATAGTTAAGTACCTATTTCTATATGACTGTAGAGGCGCGATTGAAAACGGACAACCTCTATCGTCAAGTACCTATTTCTATATGACTGTAGAGGCGCGATTGAAAACGGACAACCTCTATGGTCAAGTACCTATTTCTATATGACTGTAGAGGCGCGATTGAAAACGGACAACCTCTATGGTCAAGTACCTATTTCTATATGACTGTAGAGGCGCGATTGAAAACGGACAACCTCTATAGTTAAGTACCTATTTCTATATGACTGTAGAGGCGCGATTGAAAACGGACAACCTCTATAGTTATGTACCTATTTCTGGGTTTGGGTGGGCCCGTCTTCCTCCGAAATCCACCCGGGGTTGCTTGACCTCTACCCGTCTCTATGACATCGAGACGCGCCTTTTCGGGGAGGCTGGTGAGTTCTTTTCCTATTCCAGAGAAAAGCTAAGTCCATCACCGAGAATGTTCCGTCTGCTATATCTCCATATCCCTAGAGGAAGATACTCCATCGCCTTCTTCCTGATAGATGTCAGTAGTATTCTTCCATCTAAGGAAGATCAAAGAAATTAGTATGAGCATTTACTGAGAAAATTATGCAATAGCTATAGTCATAAATATGATGCATATGAATGAGATTCTAAATATGGTTTGTGTCAAAGTGTCTCCTTTCATTAGGATTAACTTTCATTTTATTCATTTCAACTAAAAATATCAATTGCACAATGCATAAATTGAAAATAAAGAAATTTATGTACATTTGAATGAAAAAATGCAAACTCAACGGGAAATGCATAATATTAGAGGTTATTTAAACTCTGCGTTGAAGGCTTTTTCAGATATCAAGCTTTCGAATAGAAAGATTTCTATTCATCATCAGAAGGGTGGAAAAATCTGGACCTGACAATGAATTTTATGACCAATGGTTGTATGTTGGACACCGTCTTTCTATTTAAGCTATATATCCTAAAGTTTATTAATATTAATTAACAATCTTTTTAGTACAGAGATATGAGACAAAAAATTAGAATTTTTTTACTAACTTAGCTATTGCTTGGTACATTAATTCTCTAGAATATTTTTATTTTCTATACATCTGTTACAAAATCGAGTGTGTTTTATCTCCTTGTTTCTATGTATGTTCTCTATTCATATGTATCTTCTCTATTCCTATGCATTATTTGTTGCTATATGTGTGTCCTCTTGATCTATATGTGTGTCCTCTTGATCTTAAGTATGTCTTGTTGATCAGAAGTGTGTCCTGTTGATCTTATGTGTGTCCTGTTGATCCTAAGTGTTTCCTGTAGATCTTAAGTGTGTCCTGTTGATCCTAAATGTGTCCCATTGATCCTAAGTGTGTCCTCTTGATACTATTGGTGTCCTATTGTAACTATGGGTGTCCTGATGATCCTAAGTGTGTCCTGATGATCATATTTGTGTCCTGATGATCCTAAGGGTGTCCTGATGATCCTAAGTGTGTCCTGTTGATATTATGGGTGTCCTTTTGATACTATGGGTTTCCTGTTGATACTATGGGTGTCATGTTGATCCTAAGTGTGTCCTATTAATCATAAGTGTGTCCTATTGATCCTAAGTGAGTCCTGTTGATACCATGGGTGTCCTGTTGAAACTATGGGTGTCCTGATGCTTCTAAGTGTGTCCTGGTGATCCCAAGTGTGTCCTGATGATCCTAAGTGTGTCCTGATGATCCTAAGTGTGTCTTGATGATCCTAAGTGTGTCATGATGATCTTATGTGTGTCCTGATAATACTAAGTGTGTCTTGATGATCCTAAGTGTGTCCTGATGATCCTAAGTGTGTCCTGATGATCTTATGTGTGTCCTGGTAATCCTAAGTGTGTCTTGATGATCCTAAGTGTGTCCTGATGATCCTAAGTGTGTCCTGATGATCCTAAGTGTGTCCTAATGATCCTAAGTGTGTCCTGATGATCCTAAGTGTGTCCTAATGATCCTAAGTGTGTCCTAATGATCCTAAGTGTGTCCTGATGATCCTAAATGTGTCCGGATGATCCTAAGTGTGACCTTATGATCCTTAGCGTGTCCTGATGATCCTAAGTACGTCCTGATGATTCTATTTCTAACTGACTGTAGAGGAGCGATTGAAAACGAACAACCTCTATGGTCAAGTACCTATTTCTATATGACTGTAGAGGCGCGATTGAAAACGGACAACCTCTATAGTTAAGTACCTATTTCTATATGACTGTAGAGGCACGATTGAAAACGGACAACCTCTATGGTCAAGTACCTATTTCTATATGACTGTAGAGGCGCGATTGAAAACGGACAACCTCTATAGTTAAGTACCTATTTCTATATGACTGTAGAGGCGCGATTGAAAACGGACAACCTCTATAGTTATGTACCTATTTCTAGTTTGGGTGGGCCCGCCTTCCTCCGAAATCCACCCGGGGTTGCTTGACCTCTACCCGTCTCTATGACATTGGGACGCGCCTTTTCGGGGGGGCTGGTGAGTTTTTTTCCTATTCCAGGGAAAAGCTAAGTCCATCACCGAGAAAGTTCCGGCTGCTATATCTCCATATCCCTAGAGGAAGATACTCCATCGCCTTCTTCCTGATAGATGTCAGTAGCATTCTTCCATCTGTGGAAGATCAAAGAAATTAGTATGAGCATTTACTGAGAAAATTATGCAATAGCTATAGTCATAAATATGATGCATATAAATGAGATTCTAAATATGGTTTGTGTCAAAGTATCTCCTTTCATTAGGATTAACTTTCATTTTATTCATTTCAACTAAAAATATCAATTGCACAATGCATAAATTTTAAATAAAGAAATTTATGTACATTTGATTGAAAAAATGCAAACTCAACGGGAAATGCATAATATTAGAGGTTATTCAAACTCTGCGTTGAAGGCTTTTTCAGATATGAAGCTTTCGAATAGAAAGATTTCTATTCATCATCAGGAGAAGGGTGGAAAAATCTGGACCTGACAATGAATTTTATGACCAATGGTTGTATGTTGGATACCGTCTTTCTATTTAAGCTATATATCCTAAAGTTTATTAATATTAATTAACAATCTTTTTAGTACAGAGATATGAGACAAAAAATTAGAATTTTTTTTACTAACTTAGCTATTGCTTGGTACATTAATTCTCTAGAATATTTCATTTTCTATACATCTGTTACAAAATCGAGTGTGTTTTATCTCCTTGTTTCTGTGTATGTTCTCTATTCATATGTATCTTCTCTATTCCTATGCATTATTTGTTGCTATATGTGTGTCCTCTTGATCTATATGTGTGTCCTCTTGATCTTAAGTGTGTCTTGTTGATCAGAAGTGTGTCCTGTTGATCTTATGTGTGTCCTGTTGATCCTAAGTGTTTCCTGTAGATCTTAAGTGTGTCCTGTTGATCCTAAATGTGTCCTATTGATCCTAAGTGTGTCCTATTGGTCCTAAGTGTGTCCTCTTGATACTATTGGTGTCCTATTGTAACTATGGGTGTCCTGATGATCCTAAGTGTGTCCTGATGATCATATTTGTGTCCTGATGATCCTAAGGGTGTCCTGATGATCCTAAGTGTGCCCTGTTGATATTATGGGTGTCCTTTTGATACTATGGGTTTCCTGTTGATACTATGGGTGTCATGTTGATCCTAAGTGTGTCCTATTAATAATAAGTGTGTCCTATTGATCCTAAGTGAGTCCTGTTGATATCATAGGTGTCCTGTTGAAACTATGGGTGTCCTGATGCTCCTAAGTGTGTCCTGGTGATCCTAAGTGTGTCCTGGTGATCCTAAGTGTGTCCTGATGATCCTAAGTGTGTCCTGATGATCCTAAGTGTGTCTTGATGATCTTATGTGTGTCCTGATAATCCTAAGTGTGTCTTGATGATCCTAAGTGTGTCCTGATGATCCTAAGTGTGTCCTGATGATCCTAAGTGTGTCGTAATGATCCTAAGTGTGTCCTGATGATTCTAAGTGTGTCCTAAAGATCCTAAGTGTGTCCTGATGATCCTTAATGTGTCCGGATGATCCTAAAGGGCCGTACACACGTAGGGTTTTTTCAGTCTTTCCACCGGAATTTTTGCTAAGCCCCTCCCACTTTTTCCACGAGACTTAAATTTTGCACTGAAAGTCCGAGACTTTTCAACAACCTATATGTTCTATTATTTTCCCCCAATCAAGAGGTGCAATTTTGGAAAACTCCGTATAGCTACTGTCAACTCATAAATTATATTGTAAAATAACAGGATTGGTGTTCATTTTTAGCCAATCTTTGCTCCATTCATTTCTTTACCTTTGAGATAAGGAAATTTCATCTTTTTATAAAAGACTGCCAGTGAAATTGATAGTATAGTAATGTTTCTTAAAACTTTTTTTAGTACCTATAATATATTTTAGTAAAATAACACATCACTATCTTTATTTTATTCATTCCAACACATTACCTATAAGCCAATGTCTTCATTTTTTTATTATAACGCAATCGGCAATACATATTTATGGTACCTACGTATTAACACTTTTACCTAAACTTTATATAATAGCTAAATTACATTTGTTGAGTGGGTTAGGTTAATCATTAAATCAAATTAAATTAAAATAATCTCGGTTAGTTTATAACTAATTATTGTAATAAACTTCATAAAAATTTCCAAACTAAGTTAATTAGTAACTAACTAATCTTAGTAATCTAGGTAGGTAGTTCTTTAGTAATTAATAATTCTAGGTAAAAGTAACTAACCTATATTATTAGTAAATATCTAACCCAAGTAATTAGTAATTTTAACTATTCAAGGTAGTTAAAAGTTACTAACTACCTATAACCTAGGTTAATAGGTACCTACCTAGTTTAAAAAATGTGGAGAGCTTATGACGCCGATATGAGTAGTTAATTGCACATGTAAATCTCGAGATTCAAAAGTCAATCCACGTGTGGACGCTATTGACTTTTGAATCAAAAGTCTGGTGGAAAAGCGGAGAAAAAAGTCTGGTGGAAAGACTGAAAAAACCCTACGTGTGTACGGCCCTTAAGTGTGTCCTGATATGATCCTTAGCGTGACCTCATGGTCCTAAGTACGTCCTGGTGATTCTATTTCTAACTGACTGTAGAGGAGCGATTGAAAACGGACAACCTCTATGGTCAAGTACCTATTTCTATATGACTGTAGAGACGCGATTGAAAACGGACAACCTCTATCGTCAAGTACCTATTTTTATATGACTGTAGAGGCGCGATTGAAAACGGACAACCTCTTTGGCCAAGTACCTATTTCTATATGACTGTAGAGGCGCGATTGAAAACGGACAACCTCTATAGTTAAGTACCTATTTCTATATGACTGTAGAGGCGCGATTGAAAACGGACAACCTCTATAGTTATGTACCTATTTCTGGGTTTGGGTGGGCCCGTCTTCCTCCGAAATCCACCCGGGGTTGCTTGACCTCTACCCGTCTCTATGACATCGAGACGCGCCTTTTCGGAGGGGCTGGTGAGTTCTTTTCCTATTCCAGAGAAAAGCTATGTCCATCACCGAGAAAGTTCCGGCTGCTACATCTCCATATCCCTAGAGGAAGATACTCCATCGCCTTCTTCCTGATAGATGTCAGTAGCATTCTTCCATCTGTGGAAGATCAAAGAAATTAGTATGAGCATTTACTGAGAAAATTATGCAATAGCTATAGTCATAAATATGATGCATATAAATGAGATTCTAAATATGGTTTGTGTCAAAGTGTCTCCTTTCATTAGGATTAACTTTCATTTTATTCATTTCAACCAAAAATATCAATTGCACAATGCATAAATTGAAAATTAAGAAATTTATGTACATTTGATTGAAAAAATGCAAACTCTACGGGAAATGCATAATATTAGAGGTTATTTTTTCAGATATCAAGCTTTCGAATAGAAAGATTTCTATTCATCATCAGGAGAAGGGTGGAAAAATCTGGACCAGACAGTGAATTTTATGACCAATGGTTGTATGTTGGATACCGTCTTTCTATTTAAGCTATATATCCTAAAGTTTATTAATATTAATTAACAATCTTTTTAGTACAGAGATATGAGACAAAAAATTAGAATTTTTTTACTAACTTAGCTATTGCTTGGTACATTAATTCTCTAGAATATTTTTATTTTCTATACATCTGTTACAAAATCAAGTGTGTTTTATCTCCTTGTTTCTATGTATGTTCTCTATTCATATGTATCTTCTCTATTCCTATGCATTATTTGTTGCTATATGTGTGTCCTCTTGATCCATTTGTGTGTCCTCTCGATCTTAAGTGTGTCTTGTTGATCGGAAGTGTATCCTGTTGATCTTATGTGTGTCCTGTTGATTCAAAGTGTTTCCTGATGATCCTAAGTGTGTCCTATTAATCATAAGTGTGAGGATACTACTACCTAGTTAGGGATACCTTCCAAGTAAGAAATACATACCTAGTAAGAAATACCTACCAAGTGAGAAATACCTACCACCTAGTTAGGAATACCTTCCAAGTAAGAAATACCTACCTAGTAAGAAATACCTACCAAGTGAGAAATACCTACCAAGTAAGAAATACCTACCAAGTAGGAAATACCTACCTAGTAAGAAATAACTATTTAGTAAGAAATACCTACCAAGTAAGAAATACCTACCTAGTAAGAAATACTTATCTAGTAAGAAATACCTACCAAGTAAGAAATATCTACCAAGTAAGAAATACCTACCTTAGTAAGAAATACCTACCAAGTAAGAAATACCTACCTAGTAAGAAACACCTACCTAGTAAGAAATACCTACCAAGTTAGAAATACCTACCTAGTTAGAAATACCTACCTAGTTAGAAATACCTACCTAATTAAAATAATCTTCTAGTAAGAAATACCTACCTAGATAGAAATACCTACCTAGTTAGAAATACCTACCTAGTAAGAAACACCTTCCAAGTAAGAAATACCTACCTAGTAAGAAATACCTACCAAGTAAGAAACACCTACCAAGTAAGAAATTCCCACCTGGTAAGAAATACCTACCAAGTTAAAAATACCTACCAAGTTAGGAATACCTAACTAGTAAGAAATACCTACCAAGTTAGAAATACCTACCTAGTTAGGAATACCTACCTAGTTAGAAATGTCTACCTAGTTAGAAATACCTACCTAGCTAGAAATATCTACCTAGTTATAAATACCTACTTAGTAAAAAATACCTACCTAGTAAGAAATGCCTACCAAGTTAGAAATACCTACCTAGTAAGAAATACCTACCAAGTTAGAAATACCTACCTAGTTTGAAATACCTACCAAGTTAAAAATACCTACCAAGTTAAAAATACCTACCAAGTTAGGAATACCTACCAAGTTAGAAATACTTACCTAGTAAGAAATACCTACCAAGTAAGAAATACCTACCTGGTAAGAAATACCTATCAAGTAAGAAATACCTACCTAATAAGAAATACCTACCAAGGTATAAATACCTACCTATTTAGAAATACCTACCTAGTAAGAAACACCTTCCAAGTAAGAAATACCTACCTAGTAAGAAATTCCTACCAAGTAAGAAACACCTACCAAGTAAGAAATACCTACCTAGTTAGAAATGCTTACCAAGTAAGAAATACCTACCTAGTAAGAAATACCTACTAAGTTAGGAATACCTACCAAGTTAGAAATACTTACCTAGTAAGAAATACCTACCAAGTAAGAAATACCAACCTGGTAAGAAATACCTATCAAGTAAGAAATACCTACCTAATAAGAAATACCTACCAAGTTAGAAATATCTACCTAGTTAGAAATACCTACCTAGTAAGAAACACCTTCCAAGTGAGAAATACCTACCTAGTAAAAAATACCTACCAAGTAAGAAACACCTACCAAGTAAGAAATACCTACCTAGTTAGAAATGCTTATCAAGTAAGAAATACCTACCTAGTAAGAAATACCTACCAAGTTAGATATACCTAATTAATTAGGAATACCTACCTAGTTAGAAATACCTACCTAGTAAGAAATACCTACCAAGTAAGAAATACCTACCTAGTAAGAAATACCTACAAAGTTAGAAATACCTACTTAGTTAGGATTACTTACCTAGTTAGAAATACCGTCCCAGTTAGAAATACCTACCTAGTAAGAAATACCTACCAAGTAAGAAATACATGCCTAGTAAGAAATACCTACCAAGTAAGAAATACCTACCAAGTTAGAAATGCTTACCAAGTAAGAAATACCTACCTAGAAAGAAATACCTACCAAGTAAGAAATACCTACCTAGTAAGAAATACCTACCAAGTAAGAAATACCTACCAAGTAAGGAATAACTACCAAGTAAGAAATACCTACCAAGTAAGGAATAACTACCAAGTAAGAAATACCTACCTAGTAAGAAATACCTACCAAGTAAGAAATACCTACCAAGTAAGGAATAACTACCAAGTAAGAAATACCTATCAAGTAAGAAATACCTACCGAGTAAGGAATACTTACCTAGTAAGAAATACCTACCTAGTAAGAAATACCTACCAAGTTAGGAATACCTACCTAGTTAGAAATACCTACCTAGTAAGAAATACCTACCAAGTTAGGAATACCTACCTAGTTAGAAATACCTACCTAGTAAGAAATACCTACCAAGTAAGAAATACCTACCTAGTAAGAAATACCTACCAAGTAAGAAATACCTACCAAGTAAGGAATAACTACCAAGTAAGAAATACCTATCAAGTAAGAAATACCTACCGAGTAAGAAATACCTACCTAGTAAGAAATACCTACCTAGTAAGAAATACCTACCTAGTAAGAAATACCTACCAAGTTAGAAATACCTACCTAGTTAGGAATACCTACCTAGTAAGAAATACCTACCAAGTAAGAAATACCTACCTAGTAAGAAATACCTACCAAGTAAAAAATACCTACCAAGTAAGAAATACCTACCAAGTATGGAATACCTACCAAGTTAGGAATACCTACCTAGTTAGAAATATCTACCTAGTTAGAAATACCTACCAAGTAAGAAATACATACCTAGTAAGAAATACCTACCAAGTTAGAAATACCTACCTAGTTAGAAATACCTACCTAGATAGAAATACCTACCTAGTTAGAAATACCTACCTAGATAGAAATACCTACCTAGTAAGAAATACCTACCAAGTAAGAAATACCTACCAAGTAAGAAATACCTACCTAGTTAGGAATACCTACCTAGTTAGAAATACCTACCTAGTTGAAAATATCTACCTTGTTAGAAATATCTACCAAGTAAGAAATACCTACCTACTAAGAAATACCTACCAAGTAAGAAATACCTACCAAGTAAGAAATACCAACCAAATAAGAAATACCTACCTAGTAAGAAATACCTACCAAGTTAGAAATACCTACCTAGTTAGGAATACCTACCTAGTTAGAAATATCTACCTAGTTAAAAATACCTACCTAGTTAGAAATACCTACCTAGTTAGAAATACCTACCTAGTTAGAAATACCTACCTAGTTAGAAATACCTACCTAGTTAGAAATACCTACCTAATTAGAAATAACTACCTAGTAAGAAATACCTACCTAGTAAGAAATACCTACCAAGTAAGAAATACCTACCTGGTAAGAAATATCTATCAAGTAAGAAATACCTACCTAATAAGAAATACCTACCAAGTTAGAAATACCTACCTAGTTAGGAATACCTACCTAGTTAGAAATACCTAACTAGTAAGAAATACCTACCAAGTAAGAAATACCTACCAAGTAAGAAATACCTACCAAGTATGGAATACCTACCAAGTTAGGAATACCGACCTAGTTAGTAATACCTACCTAGTAAGAAATACCTACCAAGAAAGAAATACCTACCTAGTAAGAAATACCTACCAAGTTAGAAATACCTACCTAGTTAGAAATACCTACCTAGATAGAAATACCTACCTAGTAAGAAATACCTACCAAGTAAGAAATATATACCTAGTAAGAAATATCTACCAAGTAAGAAATAACTACCTAGTCAGAAATACCTACCAATTTAGAATTACCTACCTAGTTAGGAATACCTACCTAGTTAGAAATACCTACCTAGTTAGAAATACCTACCTAGTTAGAAATACCTACCAAGTAAGAAATACCTACCTAGTAAGAAATACCTACCAAGTTAGAAAAACCAACCTAGTTAGGAATACCTACCTAGTTAGAAATACCTACCTAGTTAGAAATACCTGCCTAGTTAAAAATACCTACCTAGTTAGAAATACCTACCGAGTTAGAAATACATACCTAGCTAGAAATATCTACCTAGTTAGAAATACCTACTTAGATAGAAATACCTACCTAATAAGAAATACCTACCAAGTTAGAAATACCTACCTTGTTAGGAATACCTACCTAGTTAGAAATACCTACTTAGTAAGAAATACCTACCAAGTAAGAAATACCTACCTAGTAAGAAATACCTACCAAGTAAGAAATACCTACCAAGTATGGAATACCTACCAAGTTAGGAATACCTACCTAGTTAGAAATACCTACCTAGTAAGAAATACCGACCAAGTAAGAAATACCTACCTAGTTAGAAAAACCTACCAAGTTAGAAATACCTACCTAGTTAGAAATACCTACCTAGATAGAAATATCTACCTAGTAAGAAATACCTACCAAGTAAGAAATATATACCTAGTAAGAAATACCTACCAAGTTAGAAATACCTACCTAGTTAGGAATACCTACCTAGTTAGAAATACCTACCTAGTTAGAAATACCTGCCTAGTTAAAAATACCTACCTAGTTAGAAATACCTACCGAGTTAGAAATACCTACCTAGCTAGAAATATCTACCTAGTTATAAATACGTACTTAGTAAAAAATACCTATCTAGTAAGAAATACCTACCAAGTTAGAAATACCTACCTAGTAAGAAATACCTACCAAGTTAGAAATACCTACCTAGTTTGAAATACCTACCAAGTAAGAAATACCTACCAAGTAAGGAATAACTACCAAGTAAGAAATACCTACCAAGTAAGGAATAACTACCAAGTAAGAAATACCTACCTAGTAAGAAATACCTACCAAGTAAGAAATACCTACCAAGTAAGGAATAACTACCAAGTAAGAAATACCTATCAAGTAAGAAATACCTACCGAGTAAGGAATACTTACCTAGTAAGAAATACCTACCTAGTAAGAAATACCTACCAAGTTAGGAATACCTACCTAGTTAGAAATACCTACCTAGTAAGAAATACCTACCAAGTAAGAAATACCTACCTAGTAAGAAATACCTACCAAGTAAGAAATACCTACCAAGTAAGGAATAACTACCAAGTAAGAAATACCTATCAAGTAAGAAATACCTACCGAGTAAGAAATACCTACCTAGTAAGAAATACCTACCTAGTAAGAAATTCCTACCTAGTAAGAAATACCTACCAAGTTAGAAATACCTACCTAGTTAGGAATACCTACCTAGTAAGAAATACCTACCAAGTAAGAAATACCTACCTAGTAAGAAATACCTACCAAGTAAGAAATACCTACCAAGTAAGAAATACCTACCAAGTATGGAATACCTACCAAGTTAGGAATACCTACCTAGTTAGAAATATCTACCTAGTTAGAAATACCTACCAAGTAAGAAATACATACCTAGTAAGAAATACCTACCAAGTTAGAAATACCTACCTAGTTAGAAATACCTACCTAGATAGAAATACCTACCTAGTTAGAAATACCTACCTAGATAGAAATACCTACCTAGTAAGAAATACCTACCAAGTAAGAAATACCTACCTAGTTAGGAATACCTACCTAGTTAGAAATACCTACCTAGTTGAAAATATCTACCTTGTTAGAAATATCTACCAAGTAAGAAATACCTACCTACTAAGAAATACCTACCAAGTAAGAAATACCTACCAAGTAAGAAATACCAACCAAATAAGAAATACCTACCTAGTAAGAAATACCTACCAAGTTAGAAATACCTACCTAGTTAGGAATACCTACCTAGTTAGAAATATCTACCTAGTTAAAAATACCTACCTAGTTAGAAATACCTACCTAGTTAGAAATACCTACCTAGTTAGAAATACCTACCTAGTTAGAAATACCTACCTAATTAGAAATAACTACCTAGTAAGAAATACCTACCTAGTAAGAAATACCTACCAAGTAAGAAATACCTACCTGGTAAGAAATATCTATCAAGTAAGAAATACCTACCTAATAAGAAATACCTACAAAGTTAGAAATACCTACCTAGTTAGGAATACCTACCTAGTTAGAAATACCTACCTAGTAAGAAATACCTACCAAGTAAGAAATACCTACCAAGTATGGAATACCTACCAAGTTAGGAATACCTACCTAGTTAGAAATACCTATCTAGTAAGAAATACCTACCAAGAAAGAAATACCTACCTAGTAAGAAATACCTACCAAGTTAGAAATACCTACCTAGTTAGAAATACCTACCTAGATAGAAATACCTACCTAGTAAGAAATACCTACCAAGTAAGAAATATATACCTAGTAAGAAATATCTACCAAGTAAGAAATAACTACCTAGTCAGAAATACCTACCAATTTAGAATTACCTACCTAGTTAGGGATACCTACCTAGTTAGAAATACCTACCTAGTTAGAAATACCTACCTAGTTAGAAATACCTACCAAGTAAGAAATACCTACCTAGTAAGAAATACCTACCAAGTTAGAAATACCTACCTAGTTGGGAATACCTACCTAGTTAGAAATACCTACCTAGTTAGAAATACCTGCCTAGTTAAAAATACCTACCTAGTTAGAAATACCTACCGAGTTAGAAATACATACCTAGCTAGAAATATCTACCTAGTTAGAAATACCTACTTAGATAGAAATACCTACCTAATAAGAAATACCTACCAAGTTAGAAATACCTACCTTGTTAGGAATACCTACCTAGTTTGAAATACCTACCTAGTAAGAAATACCTACCAAGTAAGAAATACCTACCTAGTAAGAAATACCTACCAAGTAAGAAATACCTACCAAGTATGGAATACCTACCAAGTTAGGAATACCTACCTAGTTAGAAATACCTACCTAGTAAGAAACACCTTCCAAGTAAGAAATACCTACCTAGTAAGAAATACCTACCAAGTAAGAAACACCTACCAAGTAAGAAATTCCTACCTGGTAAGAAATACCTACCAAGTTAAAAATACCTACCAAGTTAGGAATACCTAACTAGTAAGAAATACCTACCAAGTTAAAAATACCTACCTAGTTAGGAATACCTACCTAGTTAGGAATACCTACCTAGTTAGAAATTTCTACCTAGTTAAAAATACCTACCTAGCTAGAAATATCTACCTAGTTATAAATACCTACTTAGTAAAAAATACCTACCTAGTAAGAAATGCCTACCAAGTTAGAAATACCTACCTAGTAAGAAATACCTACCAAGTTAGAAATACCTACCTAGTTTGAAATACCTACCAAGTTAAAAATACCTACCAAGTTAAAAATACCTACCAAGTTAGGAATACCTACCAAGTTAGAAATACTTACCTAGTAAGAAATACCTACCAAGTAAGAAATACCTACCTGGTAAGAAATACCTATCAAGTAAGAAATACCTACCTAATAAGAAATACCTACCAAGGTATAAATACCTACCTATTTAGAAATACCTACCTAGTAAGAAACACCTTCCAAGTAAGAAATACCTACCTAGTAAGAAATTCCTACCAAGTAAGAAACACCTACCAAGTAAGAAATACCTACCTAGTTAGAAATGCTTACCAAGTAAGAAATACCTACCTAGTAAGAAATACCTACTAAGTTAGGAATACCTACCAAGTTAGAAATACTTACCTAGTAAGAAATACCTACCAAGTAAGAAATACCAACCTGGTAAGAAATACCTATCAAGTAAGAAATACCTACCTAATAAGAAATACCTACCAAGTTAGAAATATCTACCTAGTTAGAAATACCTACCTAGTAAGAAACACCTTCCAAGTAAGAAATACCTACCTAGTAAAAAATACCTACCAAGTAAGAAACACCTACCAAGTAAGAAATACCTACCTAGTTAAAAATGCTTATCAAGTAAGAAATACCTACCTAGTAAGAAATACCTACCAAGTTAGATATACCTAATTAATTAGGAATACCTACCTAGTTAGAAATACCTACCTAGTAAGAAATACCTACCAAGTAAGAAATACCTACCTAGTAAGAAATACCTACAAAGTTAGAAATACCTACTTAGTTAGGATTACTTACCTAGTTAGAAATACCTACCTAGTTAGAAATACCTACCTAGTAAGAAATACCTACCAAGTAAGAAATACATGCCTAGTAAGAAATACCTACCAAGTAAGAAATACCTACCAAGTTAGAAATGCTTACCAAGTAAGAAATACCTACCTAGAAAGAAATACCTACCAAGTAAGAAATACCTACCTAGTAAGAAATACCTACCAAGTAAGAAATACCTACCAAGTAAGGAATAACTACCAAGTAAGAAATACCTACCAAGTTAGAAATACCTACCTTGTTAGGAATACCTACCTAGTTAGAAATACCTACTTAGTAAGAAATACCTACCAAGTAAGAAATACCTACCTAGTAAGAAATACCTACCAAGTAAGAAATACCTACCAAGTATGGAATACCTACCAAGTTAGGAATACCTACCTAGTTAGAAATACCTAACTAGTAAGAAATACCGACCAAGTAAGAAATACCTACCTAGTAAGAAAAACCTACCAAGTTAGAAATACCTACCTAGTTAGAAATACCTACCTAGTTAGAAATACCTACCTAGATAGAAATACCTACCTAGTAAGAAATACCTACCAAGTAAGAAATATATACCTAGTAAGAAATACCTACCAAGTTAGAAATACCTACCTAGTTAGGAATACCTACCTAGTTAGAAATACCTACCTAGTTAGAAATACCTGCCTAGTTAAAAATACCTACCTAGTTAGAAATACCTACCGAGTTAGAAATACCTACCTAGCTAGAAATATCTACCTAGTTATAAATACGTACTTAGTAAAAAATACCTATCTAGTAAGAAATACCTACCAAGTTAGAAATACCTACCTAGTAAGAAATACCTACCAAGTTAGAAATACCTACCTAGTTTGAAATACCTACCAAGTAAGAAATACCTACCAAGTAAGGAATAACTACCAAGTAAGAAATACCTACCAAGTAAGGAATAACTACCAAGTAAGAAATACCTACCTAGTAAGAAATACCTACCAAGTAAGAAATACCTACCAAGTAAGGAATAACTACCAAGTAAGAAATACCTATCAAGTAAGAAATACCTACCGAGTAAGGAATACTTACCTAGTAAGAAATACCTACCTAGTAAGAAATACCTACCAAGTTAGGAATACCTACCTAGTTAGAAATACCTACCTAGTAAGAAATACCTACCAAGTAAGAAATACCTACCTAGTAAGAAATACCTACCAAGTAAGAAATACCTACCAAGTAAGGAATAACTACCAAGTAAGAAATACCTATCAAGTAAGAAATACCTACCGAGTAAGAAATACCTACCTAGTAAGAAATACCTACCTAGTAAGAAATTCCTACCTAGTAAGAAATACCTACCAAGTTAGAAATACCTACCTAGTTAGGAATACCTACCTAGTAAGAAATACCTACCAAGTAAGAAATACCTACCTAGTAAGAAATACCTACCAAGTAAGAAATACCTACCAAGTAAGAAATACCTACCTAGTTAGAAATGCTTATCAAGTAAGAAATACCTACCTAGTAAGAAATACCTACCAAGTTAGATATACCTAATTAATTAGGAATACCTACCTAGTTAGAAATACCTACCTAGTAAGAAATACCTACCAAGTAAGAAATACCTACCTAGTAAGAAATACCTACAAAGTTAGAAATACCTACTTAGTTAGGATTACTTACCTAGTTAGAAATACCTACCTAGTTAGAAATACCTACCTAGTAAGAAATACCTACCAAGTAAGAAATACATGCCTAGTAAGAAATACCTACCAAGTAAGAAATACCTACCAAGTTAGAAATGCTTACCAAGTAAGAAATACCTACCTAGGAAGAAATACCTACCAAGTAAGAAATACCTACCTAGTAAGAAATACCTACCAAGTAAGAAATACCTACCAAGTAAGGAATAACTACCAAGTAAGAAATACCTACCAAGTAAGGAATAACTACCAAGTAAGAAATACCTACCTAGTAAGAAATACCTACCAAGTAAGAAATACCTACCAAGTAAGGAATAACTACCAAGTAAGAAATACCTATCAAGTAAGAAATACCTACCGAGTAAGGAAAACTTACCTAGTAAGAAATACATACCTAGTAAGAAATACTTACCAAGTTAGGAATACCTACCTAGTTAGAAATACCTACCTTGTAAGAAATACCTACCAAGTAAGAAATACCTACCTAGTAAGAAATACCTACCAAGTAAGAAATACCTACCAAGTAAGGAATAACTACCAAGTAAGAAATACCTATCAAGTAAGAAATACCTACCGAGTAAGAAATACCTACCTAGTAAGAAATACCTACCTAGTAAGAAATACCTACCTAGTAAGAAATACCTACAAAGTTAGAAATACCTACCTAGTTAGGAATACCTACCTAGTAAGAAATACCTACCAAGTAAGAAATACCTACCTAGTAAGAAATACCTACCAAGTAAAAAATACCTACCAAGTAAGAAATACCTACCAAGTATGGAATACCTACCAAGTTAGGAATACCTACCTAGTTAGAAATATCTACCTAGTTAGAAATACCTACCAAGTAAGAAATACATACCTAGTAAGAAATACCTACCAAGTTAGAAATACCTACCTAGTTAGAAATACCTACCTAGATAGAAATACCTACCTAGTTAGAAATACCTACCTAGATAGAAATACCTACCTAGTAAGAAATACCTACCAAGTAAGAAATACCTACCAAGTAAGAAATACCTACCTAGTTAGGAATACCTACCTAGTTAGAAATACCTACCTAGTTGAAAATATCTACCTTGTTAGAAATATCTACCAAGTAAGAAATACCTACCTACTAAGAAATACCTACCAAGTAAGAAATACCTACCAAGTAAGAAATACCAACCAAATAAGAAATACCTACCTAGTAAGAAATACCTACCAAGTTAGAAATACCTACCTAGTTAGGAATACCTACCTAGTTAGAAATATCTACCTAGTTAAAAATACCTACCTAGTTAAAAATACCTACCTAGTTAGAAATACCTACCTAGTTAGAAATACCTACCTAGTTAGAAATACCTACCTAATTAGAAATAACTACCTAGTAAGAAATACCTACCTAGTAAGAAATACCTACCAAGTAAGAAATACCTACCTGGTAAGAAATATCTATCAAGTAAGAAATACCTACCTAATAAGAAATACCTACCAAGTTAGAAATGCCTACCTAGTTAGGAATACCTACCTAGTTAGAAATACCTACCTAGTAAGAAATACCTACCAAGTAAGAAATACCTACCAAGTAAGAAATACCTACCAAGTATGGAATACCTACCAAGTTAGGAATACCTACCTAGTTAGAAATACCTACCTAGTAAGAAATACCTACCAAGAAAGAAATACCTACCTAGTAAGAAATACCTACCAAGTTAGAAATACCTACCTAGTTAGAAATACCTACCTAGATAGAAATACCTACCTAGTAAGAAATACCTACCAAGTAAGAAATATATACCTAGTAAGAAATATCTACCAAGTAAGAAATAACTACCTAGTCAGAAATACCTACCAATTTAGAATTACCTACCTAGTTAGGAATACCTACCTAGTTAGAAATACCTACCTAGTTAGAAATACCTACCTAGTTAGAAATACCTACCAAGTAAGAAATACCTACCTAGTAAGAAATACCTACCAAGTTAGAAATACCAACCTAGTTAGGAATACCTACCTAGTTAGAAATACCTACCTAGTTAGAAATACCTGCCTAGTTAAAAATACCTACCTAGTTAGAAATACCTACCGAGTTAGAAATACATACCTAGCTAGAAATATCTACCTAGTTAGAAATACCTACTTAGATAGAAATACCTACCTAATAAGAAATACCTACCAAGTTAGAAATACCTACCTTGTTAGGAATACCTACCTAGTTAGAAATACCTACTTAGTAAGAAATACCTACCAAGTAAGAAATACCTACCTAGTAAGAAATACCTACCAAGTAAGAAATACCTACCAAGTATGGAATACCTACCAAGTTAGGAATACCTACCTAGTTAGAAATACCTACCTAGTAAGAAATACCGACCAAGTAAGAAATACCTACCTAGTAAGAAAAACCTACCAAGTTAGAAATACCTACCTAGTTAGAAATACCTACCTAGATAGAAATACCTACCTAGTAAGAAATACCTACCAAGTAAGAAATATATACCTAGTAAGAAATACCTACCAAGTTAGATATACCTACCTAGTTAGAAATACCTACCTAGTTAGAAATACCTGCCTAGTTAAAAATACCTACCTAGTTAGAAATACCTACCGAGTTAGAAATACCTACCTAGCTAGAAATATCTACCTAGTTATAAATACGTACTTAGTAAAAAATACCTATCTAGTAAGAAATACCTACCAAGTTAGAAATACCTACCTAGTAAGAAATACCTACCAAGTTAGAAATACCTACCTAGTTTGAAATACCTACCAAGTAAGAAATACCAACCAAGTAAGGAATAACTACCAAGTAAGAAATACCTACCAAGTAAGGAATAACTACCAAGTAAGAAATACCTACCTAGTAAGAAATACCTACCAAGTAAGAAATACCTACCAAGTAAGGAATAACTACCAAGTAAGAAATACCTATCAAGTAAGAAATACCTACCGAGTAAGGAATACTTACCTAGTAAGAAATACCTACCTAGTAAGAAATACCTACCAAGTTAGGAATACCTACCTAGTTAGAAATACCTACCTAGTAAGAAATACCTACCAAGTAAGAAATACCTACCTAGTAAGAAATACCTACCAAGTAAGAAATACCTACCAAGTAAGGAATAACTACCAAGTAAGAAATACCTATCAAGTAAGAAATACCTACCGAGTAAGAAATACCTACCTAGTAAGAAATACCTACCTAGTAAGAAATTCCTACCTAGTAAGAAATACCTACCAAGTTAGAAATACCTACCTAGTTAGGAATACCTACCTAGTAAGAAATACCTACCAAGTAAGAAATACCTACCTAGTAAGAAATACCTACCAAGTAAGAAATACCTACCAAGTAAGAAATACCTACCAAGTATGGAATACCTACCAAGTTAGGAATACCTACCTAGTTAGAAATATCTACCTAGTTAGAAATACCTACCAAGTAAGAAATACATACCTAGTAAGAAATACCTACCAAGTTAGAAATACCTACCTAGTTAGAAATACCTACCTAGATAGAAATACCTACCTAGTTAGAAATACCTACCTAGATAGAAATACCTACCTAGTAAGAAATACCTACCAAGTAAGAAATACCTACCAAGTAAGAAATACCTACCTAGTTAGGAATACCTACCTAGTTAGAAATACCTACCTAGTTGAAAATATCTACCTTGTTAGAAATATCTACCAAGTAAGAAATACCTACCTACTAAGAAATACCTACCAAGTAAGAAATACCTACCAAGTAAGAAATACCAACCAAATAAGAAATACCTACCTAGTAAGAAATACCTACCAAGTTAGAAATACCTACCTAGTTAGGAATACCTACCTAGTTAAAAATACCTACCTAGTTAGAAATACCTACCTAGTTAGAAATACCTACCTAGTTAGAAATACCTACCTAGTTAGAAATACCTACCTAATTAGAAATAACTACCTAGTAAGAAATACCTACCTAGTAAGAAATACCTACCAAGTAAGAAATACCTACCTGGTAAGAAATATCTATCAAGTAAGAAATACCTACCTAATAAGAAATACCTACCAAGTTAGAAATACCTACCTAGTTAGGAATACCTACCTAGTTAGAAATACCTACCTAGTAAGAAATACCTACCAAGAAAGAAATACCTACCAAGTAAGAAATACCTACCAAGTATGGAATACCTACCAAGTTAGGAATACCTACCTAGTTAGAAATACCTACCTAGTAAGAAATACCTACCAAGAAAGAAATACCTACCTAGTAAGAAATACCTACCAAGTTAGAAATACCTACCTAGTTAGAAATACCTACCTAGATAGAAATACCTACCTAGTAAGAAATACCTACCAAGTAAGAAATATATACCTAGTAAGAAATATCTACCAAGTAAGAAATAACTACCTAGTCAGAAATACCTACCAATTTAGAATTACCTACCTAGTTAGGAATACCTACCTAGTTAGAAATACCTACCTAGTTAGAAATACCTACCTAGTTAGAAATACCTACCAAGTAAGAAATACCTACCTAGTAAGAAATACCTACCAAGTTAGAAATACCTACCTAGTTAGGAATACCTACCTAGTTAGAAATACCTACCTAGTTAGAAATACCTGCCTAGTTAAAAATACCTACCTAGTTAGAAATACCTACCGAGTTAGAAATACATACCTAGCTAGAAATATCTACCTAGTTAGAAATACCTACTTAGATAGAAATACCTACCTAATAAGAAATACCTACCAAGTTAGAAATACCTACCTTGTTAGGAATACCTACCTAGTTAGAAATACCTACCTAGTAAGAAATACCTACCAAGTAAGAAATACCTACCTAGTAAGAAATACCTACCAAGTAAGAAATACCTACCAAGTATGGAATACCTACCAAGTTAGGAATACCTACCTAGTTAGAAATACCTACCTAGTAAGAAATACCGACCAAGTAAGAAATACCTACCTAGTAAGAAAAACCTACCAAGTTAGAAATACCTACCTAGTTAGAAATACCTACCTAGATAGAAATACCTACCTAGTAAGAAATACCTACCAAGTAAGAAATATATACCTAGTAAGAAATACCTACCAAGTTAGAAATACCTACCTAGTTAGGAATACCTACCTAGTTAGAAATACCTACCTAGTTAGAAATACCTGCCTAGTTAAAAATACCTACCTAGTTAGAAATACCTACCGAGTTAGAAATACCTACCTAGCTAGAAATATCTACCTAGTTATAAATACGTACTTAGTAAAAAATACCTATCTAGTAAGAAATACCTACCAAGTTAGAAATACCTACCTAGTAAGAAATACCTACCAAGTTAGAAATACCTACCTAGTTTGAAATACCTACCAAGTTAAAAATACCTACCAAGTTAAAAATACTTACCAAGTTAGGAATACCTACCAAGTAAGAAATACCTACCTGGTAAGAAATACCTATCAAGTAAGAAATACCTACCTAATAAGAAATACCTACCAAGTTAGAAATACCTACCTAGTTAGGAATACCCACCAAGTAAGAAATACCTACCTAGTAAGAAATACCTAGCAAGTAAGAAATACCTACCAAGTAAGAAATACCTACCTAGTATGGAATACCTACAAAGTTACGAATACCTACCTAGTTAGAAATACCTACCTAGTAAGAAAAACCTACCAAGTAAGAAATACATACCTAGTAAGAAATACCTACCAAGTTAGAGATACCTACCGAGTTAGAAATACCTACCTAGTTAGAAATATCTACCTAGTTATAAATACAGACTTAGTAAAAAATACCTACCTTGTAAGAAATACCTACCAAGTTAGAAATACCTACCAAGTTAGATATACCTACCTAGTTAGGAATACCTACCTAGTTAGAAATACCTACCTAGTTTAAAATACCTACCTAGTGAAAAATACCTACCAAGTAAGAAATTCCCACCTGGTAAGAAATACCTACCATGTTAAAAATACCTACCAAGTTAGGAATACCTAACTAGTTAGAAATACTTACCTAGTAAGAAATACCTACCAAGTAAGAAATACCTACCTGGTAAGAAATATCTATCAAGTAAGAAATACCTACCTAATAAGAAATACCTACCAAGTTAGAAATACGTATCTAGTTAGGAATAGCTACCTACCTAGTTAGAAATACCTACCTAGTAAGAAATACCTACCAAGTAAGAAATACCTACCTAGTATGAAATACCTACCAAGATAAAAATACCTACCAAGTTAGGAATACCTACCTAGTTAGAAATACTTACCTAGTAAGAAATACCTACCAAGTAAGAAATACCTACCTGGTAAGAAATACCTACCAAGTTAGAAATACCTACCTAGTTAGAAATACCTACCTAGATAGAAATACCTACCTAGTTAGAAATACCTACCTAGATAGAAATACCTACCTAGTAAGAAATACCTACCAAGTAAGAAATACCTACCAAGTAAGAAATACCTACCTAGTTAGGAATACCTACCTAGTTAGAAATACCTACCTAGTTGAAAATATCTACCTTGTTAGAAATATCTACCAAGTAAGAAATACCTACCTACTAAGAAATACCTACCAAGTAAGAAATACCTACCAAGTAAGAAATACCAACCAAATAAGAAATACCTACCTAGTAAGAAATACCTACCAAGTTAGAAATATCTACCTAGTTAGGAATACCTACCTAGATACAAATACCTACCTAGTAAGAAATACCTACCAAGTAAGAAATACCTACCTAGTAAGAAATACCTACCAAGTAAAAAATACCTACCAAGTAAGGAATAACTACCAAGTAAGAAATACCTACCAAGTAAGAAATACCTACCGAGTAAGAAATACCTACCTAGTAAGAAATACCTACCAAGTTAGAAATACCTACCTAGTATGGAATACCTACCAAGTTAGGAATACCTACCTAGTTAGAAATGCCTACCTAGTAAGAAATACCTACCAAGTAAGAAATACATACCTTGTAAGAAATACCTACCCAGTTAGAAATACCTACCTAGTTAGAAATACCTACTTAGATAGAAATACCTACCTAGTAAGAAATACCTACCTAGTAAGAAATACCTTTCAAGTAAGAAATACCTATACCAAATAAGAAATACCTACCTAGTAAGAATTACCTACCAAGTTAGAAATACCTACCTAGTTAGGAATACCTCCCTAGTTAGAAATACCTACCTAGTTAGAAATACCTACCTAGTAAGAAATACCTACCATGTAAGAAATACCTACCTAGTTAGAAATACCTACCAAGTAAGAAATACCTACCAAGTAAGAAATATCTATCAAGTAAGAAATACCTACGAAGTAAGAAATAACTACCTAGTAAGAAATATCTACCAAGTTAGAAATACCTAGGTACCTAGTTAGGAATACCTACCTAGTTAGAAATACCTACCTAGTTAAAAATACCTACCTAGTAAGAAATACCTACCAAGTGAGAAATACCTACCTAGTAAGAAATACCTATCAAGTAGGAAATACCTACCTAGTAAAAAATACCTGCCAAGTAAGAAATACCTACATAGTAAGAAATATCTACCAAGTGAGAAATACCTACCTAGTTAGGAATACCTACCTAAGTAGTTAGAAATACCAACCTAGTAAGAAATACCTACCAAGTTTAGAAATACCTATGAAATAAGAAATAACTACCTAGTAAGAAATACCTACCTACCAAGTTAGAAATACCTAGGTACCTAGTTAGGAATACCTACCTAGTTAGAAATACCTACTTAGTTAAAAATACCTACCTAGTTAGAAATATCTACCTAGTAAGAAATACCAACCTAGTAAGAAATACATGGTACGGTCTGTTCAGGGCAAGATATTTCAAAAACTGGTGGACATATTTCAGAGAAACTATCAGGAAATGTTACCAAGGACTCCTTCTTCGCAAAAAACATGTTTGGTAACCGATACATTCAGTAGTTTTTAAATGACAGGCGTTTTAAATGTTTCCAGGTCATTTCAGGGCACTTTTCAGGTCTTTACCCCGTGCCGGTACCTAACTAGTCATAGTTTTCGATATGCAATAAAAAATGTCCATAACTCTAAACTTACCTAATAAGTTTTCTCCTCCTTTTCACAGTTCACTTCATTCACTTAGCTAACTACCTTAGGTAGTAGATAGTTAATAATAGTTGGCACAAATGAAGCTTTGAAGAACTGCTTAGCTACCTACCTAGTAAATTAAAAATCTTGAGTGCTTTCTCAATCAGCAACAACTAGTTGATTGAGCAGATACACATTTCAAATAGGTTAATTAGTTTTCAAATAACACCGTTTCACTTTCAACAATATCTATATCACTTTATCAATGACTCACATAAGCATATTCACTTGGTATAGGATAATTGCTCTATATATTAACAATTGTGAGCGTTAATCGTTTCACTTTGTGTCGACCCTACTGCATTCAGATGCAAACTGAAGAAAGAAAGAGTTGCCACGTACCGCCACAGTGTATTTCAAAATGTCTACCATTAATAATACTAATAAATTCATTTGATGAATTGAATATACTATTCTAAAAATACTAGACTAGATCAAAGTACCTAGTATTGTCGTATATATCTGTTTTTAAACTAAGATATATTTGAAGTAGTGATATAAAGTATAAAAAATATTAAATAGGTAGTATCGAAATTTAACTAATCTAACGGAAACCATATAAGGCGGAATAGGTTGTTAGGGCGACGAAAAACAAATAGATCGACCGTTAGGTAATCCTGCACCTCTAAGGCTACCAATTGCGATCGCCCTTATTTACAACCACCTAAAACTTTTCTATTAATTATTTTACAGCAGTATGGTTTTACATGCTGAAAGATATACCTCAAATCTCTTTGTAAACCAAAAATCATCTTCCAGGATGCCACCTGAAAAAAGTTATAGTGGTACCAAATGGGTGTATGACTTTTCTCTGAGTATACAGAAAAAGTCATATACCTATTTGGTACCCCTATAACTTTTTTCAGGTGACATGCTGAAAGATAATTTTTGATTTACAGATACGTGTGTTATATCTTTCAGCTTGCAAAACCATATTCCTGGAAAATAATCATTAAAAAAGTTTTAAATGGTCGAAAGTTGAGACGACCAAAATTGGTACCTGACGGCCGATCTAGTTTTTTCTGTCGCCTAATCATACGACAGCCATCTATAGCTATACATTAGCTACGTATATAAGTAATTAGGTACTCACATCATTAGTAATTAGGTACACACATCATTACTAATTAGGTACACACATCATTAGTTATTAGGTACACACATCATTAGAATCATTAGGTACACACATCATTGCTAATTAGGTACACATATCATTAGTTATTAGGTACCCAAATCATTACTAATTAGGTTCACACATAATTAAATATTAGGTACACACATCATTAGTTATTAGGTACACACATCATTAGTTATTATGTACACACATCATTAGTAATTAGGTACACAGCTCACACATCAATAGTTATTAGGTACACACGACTGCACTCTTGCACCGTGCAACCAGAATGTGTTAAATTTAGGACCCACTATATGAATGAGGTACTGTCATGCACCTCATTCAAGATGTCATGCACTTTATTTTAATGCATTTAACCTTTTAGTGTCATGCACCTTTTTTCACACATACTCTGACACATTCATTAAATAGTAAATGTGCGGGAAATTTCTTCCTTAGAGAAAATTACTCTCCAACATTTTCACTACCAGGACATGCACTACACTTATAATCTGATGCACTACACTTATAATCTCATGCACTACACTTATAATCTCATGCACTTCACTTATAATCTCATGCACTACACTTATAATCTCATGCACTTCACTTATAATCTCAAGCACTTCAATTAGAATCACATGCACTTCACTTTGAATATCATACACTATACTTTAAATCTCTGATGCACTTCACTTATAATCTGATGCACTTCACTTATAATCTGATGCACTACACTTATAATCTGATGCACTTCACTTATAATCTCATGCACTTCACTTATAATCTCATGCACTTCACTTATAATCTCATGCACTTCACTTATAATCTGATGCACTTCACTTATAATCTGATGCACTACACTTATAATCTAATGCACTTCACTTATAATCTCATGCACTTCACTTATAATCTCATGCACTTCACTTATAATCTGATGCACTACACTTATAATCTCATGCACTTCACTTATAATCTCATGCACTTCACTTATAATCTCATGCACTTCACTTATAATCTGATGCACTACACTATATAATCTCATGTTATTCACTTATAATCGCATGCACTTAATTCACCTAAACTTTCATGTACTTCAATTAGAATCACATGCACTTCACTTTGAATCTCATACACTATACTTTAAATCTCTGATGCAATTCACTTAGAATCAAATGCACTTCACATAGAACTTCTCAACTACTTCATTTAGAACTTCTCAACTACTTCATTTAGAACTTCTCAACCACTTCATTTAGAACTTCTCATTCACTTCACTTATAATATCATGCACTTCATTTTGAATTTCAAACAATTTACGTAAATTGTCTCATGCGCTTCACTTATAATCCTTGCACTTCACTTAAAATATAATGCACTTAACTTACAATCTCAAGCACTTCACTTACAAACTACTTCACTTAGAATCTCTCATGCACTTTACTTATAATATCTCTTGCACTTCACATAGAACTTCTAATGCACTTCACTTATATTCTCATGTAATTCACTTATAATCTCATGCACTTCACTTAGAATCACATGCACTTCACCTAAAATCTCTCATGCACTTCACTTAGAATCACATGCACTTCACCTAAAATCTCTCATGCACTTTACTTAGAATATCTCATGCACTTTACTTAAAATCTCCCGTGCACTTCACTTAGAACTTCTCATGCATTAACTTAGAATCTCTCATGCACTTTACTTAGAATATCTCATGCAATTCACTTACAATCTCATGCAATTCACTTACAATCTAATGCACTTCACTTATAATCCAATGCACTTCACTTTGAATATCATACACTTTACTTTAAAACTCTCAACCACTTCACTTAGAATCTATCATGAATTTCACTTAGAATCTTTAATGCCCTTCACTTAAAATATCTCATGCACTTTACTTAGAATCTCTTATGCACTTCACTTAGAATCTCTCATGCACTTTACTTAGAACTTCTCAAGCACTTCAATTATAATCTCATGCACTTTACTTAGAAGCTTTTTCGCTTCACTAAGAATCACCATTTCCCTGATAGTACACCATCATAGTGACTTTTTTTCTCTGATAGTACATCATCACAGTGACTCTTTTCTCTGACAGTACATCATCACAGTGACTCTTTTCTCTGATATTACATCATAATAATGACTCTTTTCTCTGATAGTACATCATCACAGTGACTCTTTATCATCACAGTGACTGTTTTCTCTGATACTACAACATTACAGTGACTCTTTTCTCTGATAGCACATCATCACAGTGACTCTTTTCTCTGATAGTACATCATCACACTGACTCTTTTCTCTGATAGTACATCATGATAGTGACTCTTTTCTCTGATACTACATCATCACAGTGACTCTTTTCTCTGATAGTACATCATGATAGTGACTCTTTTCTCTGATACTACATCATCACAGTGACTCTTTTCTCTGATAGTAAATCATCACAGTGACTCTTTTCTCTGATAGTACATCATCACAGTGATTCTTTTCTCTGATAGTACATCATCACAGTGACTCTTTTCTCTGATAGTACATCAACACAGTGACTCTTTTCTCTGATAGTACATCATCACAGTGACTCTTTTCTCTGATAGTACATCATCACAGTGACTCTTTTCTCTGATAGTACATCATCACAGTGACTCTTTTCTCTAATAGTACATCATCACAGTGACTCTTTTCTCTGGTAGTACATCATCACAGAGATTCTTTTCTCTGATAGTACATCATCATAGTGACTTTTTTCTCTGATAGTACATCATCACAGTGACTCTTTTCTCTGATAGTACATCATCACAGTGACTCTTTTCTCTGATAGTACATCATCACAGTAACTATTTTTCTCTGATAGTACATCACCACAGTGACTTTTTTCTCTGATAGTACATCATCACAGTGACTCTTTTCTCTGATAGTACATCATCACAGTGTCTCTTTTCTCTGATAGTACATCATCACAGTGACTCTTTTCTCTGATAGTACATAAACACAGTGACTCTTTTCTCTGATAGTACATCATCACAGTGACTCTTTTCTCTGATAGTACATCATCATAGTGACTCTTTTCTCTGATAGTACATCATCACAGTGACTCTTTTCTCTGATAGTACATCATCACAGTGACTCTTTTCTCTGATAGTACATCATCACAGTAACTATTTTTCTCTGATAGTACATCACCACAGTGACTCTTTTCTCTGATAGTACATCACCACAGTGACTCTTTTCTCTGATAGTACATCATCACAGTGACTCTTTTCTCTGATAGTACATCATCACAGTGAC
>CANNZV010004851.1:0-34374 GCA_947561585.1 Caprella mutica
CACCGTGGACGGAAGGTAGACAAGTTACAAGCAATTTATTTCACTTGTCATTAGCGACAATTTAGTGGTTAACTAATATTTACCATTTGGGAGACTTAGCACTGAAGGTTCAACAGGTAATGGGTGATTGATGGTTAGTTTTAATTAGGGAATTATTAAAGTGTTATTTATCAAGCAATATCTATCCCATGTACAGGGTGAGTCTGATAGATTGTCTCATTTTACTATATTTAATAACTCAACACCTAGTTATTTATAACTCAAAAACGTTTGATTTTATTAAACTTTACCAAAAATTATCATTTAATTAGGTTGTATATATTATACGAAATGGGGCATCTGTTCTGAACGACTCTGTACATTAACAAAATGTTGCTTCTTTTGACCAATCACTTTACATATATATATCTAGTTGCTTGAAAGGAATCGACCCAGCAAATTTGGTGAAAATTACCATTCTTTTCTGGAAAAGAGTCTTTAGGTAGTGGTCTTTCATGTCCCAATTTTTGGGGGGAGGCAGGTGAGGATCATGGAATGTTATTCTGTGTACTTATATGCCCCAATAATATTTTTGAGAGCTACAGTTACTACAGCCCACCCACCCGGTGACAGGACAAAAAAAAAACCCATGCAAAAAAATAAAACCCGCGGTCAAAAATCCCGCGAGCCAAACACCCTCCAGACAAAAAACTCTGTGCAATATATCCCCCGGACAAAAACCCTCAAGCAAAATACCCCGGTGCCAAAAATCCTGCCCCATTCGATATAAATACCCTAATTTATTTTTATTATTTTTTATTAATAGAAATACTATATGTTATAAATATAAAGAGATATAGCGTACTTTTACTTTTTTTACTATAAAATAGGTAGGTATACCTTAAAAATTTGTCAAATTTTGGGCAAAAAATGTAATAAATATTGGTTTGCATTGAATAATGTTAAATATATTATTAAAAGTGAATTAGGTTATTTATATTGACCGGGGGTCTTTTGCTTGGGGTTTTTTGTCTGGGGGATATTTGTCCTAGGGGTTTATTGCACGAGGTTTTTTTTTGTCCTGGAATCAACCCACCCAATGCTGGGCCCAAAGGGGGCAAGGGGATATTTACATTTTTTTTTACATCTACGTATTTATGTTTTTGGTCAGATATGCACGTTTTGGACTCTCCTGTAAAATGTTATCAAAAACTTTTTACCAAAAGAAAACAGGGAGGAAAACAAAAAAAGAAAAATCTCTTTTATTCAAAATGTTACAAGGATTCTAAAACTGTGTTCGTTTTTGTTCTAGCATATATTCTTTATAGACTTCCATTATTTTGAAATTTACGATCTATAAATTCCTCATTTTCTCAAAAACCAACGCCAAAACTGAAAAAGTTACACTAACAAAATTTGTTTTTCTTTTCTAATTTACACATACCTTAATTGCAGCAAATTTCAGAACAGTCAGTCTTTAATTAGAAAGGCTTTTCTGTAAAGTGGGTCGATCCCCTCACCATTGGTACAGTGGTTCAGAATGGTATTAGCTGATGGATTAGTATATAGTATATATATTAGTATATACTATATAGTATATACTATAATATATATTATATAGTATATATATTAGTATATACTATATAGTATATAAGTATATACGATAGAATCTGCCAATAGATATGAAATTGATACAATCTATCCTAATAATACCCGTAGTGTGTTTATTTATTTGTTTATTTGTTTGGTGTACTCTTTTATTCAACAGGTTTTAATCATGAAGAATGTAACTATGATACGCACGGGAATATATTAACTTGATATTTAATTCCCGTTTTTATTCAATTCTTAAATGTATTTTATCAATAAAATAAATTAGACTATGCAGAAAATATAATTTCAATTGAATTCATTGAAAGTAAGCTAATAACGGGAAATAAATTGGTATTGATGATGACCCGTTATTTTTAACGGGAAAATACACTAGTAAGATAATAAAAATTTAAAGATAATAACAATTTTCTGTTTTCTGGGCGCATTTGAAAATGAATTAATAGGAATATAATGATAATAACAATTTCCTTGAACAAATCAGCACTGTAATTTTTTTTCTCCAACCGAATCCAGGTTTCTCCAAATCCACTTCAGATTACAATATTCGTTACAAATAAAAAGTGTTCTCACAAAGCATGTCATTAAATAACAACACGTATATCCATGATATGGTAATATTTTAAACCAGATGTTCCTCCATAATCACGAGATAGAGTAATTGACTCAGTTACATCATTTATTGTGATACTAAAATTCTATACTTGACTAATGAATAAGAAAGAAAATAATACACATGTGTAGTACAGTAAAACTCCTGAGTTATGAAGTTCTGTGTTATGAAGCACTCGAGTAATGAAGGACCTGAGTTATGAAGTATTTTCTATGTTTAAATTATAGAAAACGATAAAACTCACAAATTTCGTTCTAGTTATCCCTCAAAAAAATAGTTTTCTCCAAGATTTTAATCATAGAAAACTATAAGCGTCACTGAGTTATGAAGTAACCAGTACTTCATAACTCAGGAGTTTCACTGTATTTACATATTCGGAACATACAGATCGACTATTATTTATATACGGCAATGCAACAATTTGTGAATTATTCATTATAGTACTTTTAAAGTAGATCCCTTATTCTTCAGTCAGTGACAAGAGAGTTATCTTGTTTTTCTAAATAGATGCACTTCTTCACAGGTTGAATTTTTTTTGTTGTTTTAAGGAACTCAAATTTGTCAAATGTTCAATATTCGTTTTATTGACTACAATAATCTGAAAACAGTATGGCGAAAAACGTACCAGAACTGCTACAATCGAATGAAAACTGTAGCGTGGTTATCGCAGGAATAACCAAACTTTCAAACTTTAGAAGCGTTTTTCTCCTACTTTTTTTTCACATTCAAAGCTCACTTCCTGAAGTATTTACAGACCGATTTTCACCATTCCTATTTCAAAGTGTAGGGAAATATTTTATCTTCAATTCTTGGGAAGCCAAATTTCGATTTTTTTTATACAAAAAATTGGTATTATATGAAAAAAATTGAAAAAGGGAAATTGTGAATAATTGAAAAACAGGAACAAAATTCACAAAAACGCTTCCCATCATTTATTCCTAAGGAGAATAGCAATGTATAGAAACAAACAGAAAAAAATTACCTCTACCGAAAGTGTGCGTTAAAAATTACCCAAAAACCCCCCAAAAATACCAAAAAACTTGATAAACTCAAAAACTATCGAAAATTTCGAGAAAGTACTACGAGCAAAAACATTTTTAAATTTGTTTTTACAATTACATGAGCAGTTTCAGACAAATCGGATTGTAAATAAAAAATATTGGTCTGAAATCAGTTGCCCCCCTCAAATTATATGGAATATGATTATACAGCTAGGTTGCAATGTTCGTAATAAATTGTGCGACTCGTTGTGTCACTACTTAAAACAAATAATTGCTTATTTACTTGAACCTGCCATGATTTTCACACTATATTAACAAATAAAGATTTTTTGTTTTGATATATTGTTAGTATTATCGTATCTAGGATACTATAACTATTCCATTAAGTTGTCCTTAGTGTTCATATTAATTAAAAAACTGTCCTGTAGTGCTATAAATACTTTTCAAATAGTAGCTTCTTTTAATTAGCTTAATATTAATTCTAATGGATAAGAAAAAATAAGTACTTGTACGATGAAATTACTAGTGTTTTCTTCCAATAATTAACTTTTATTGATTTATGGATAATTATTTATGATGAGTGAGAAGCATTTTTATTGATACTTAATTGATAACAAAATTCATTTATTATTATACTGTGTGTCCAGAAAAAAAATATATCCACTACCTTGAATCTGCATTATTCATCATTCCACGATAATATGCGTAAATTGTTGGTACCATAGTTACAAAGATTTTATTAATGAATTATAAATAGTACTTCTGCATAGCACAACAAATTGTAATTTGTGGGAAATCTTAATAAATTTATAAACTGAAGAGCAAGTGAAACCAAGTAAAAAGTAATCATCCTTCTATTTTTCTGAAGAGTTTACGAATATAAAAATATTCATCATCAGTCATAGAGTTAATTATGATAAACTACTCTATAGAGAGAGAGGAAGTGTTGCAGCGATTGCAGGACGCTAAGGAAGACGATGTAAAACCTTATTTTTATTCAGTTATATCATTTCTCCATTAAATTTTGTTTCAGCTATATCATTTCTCCATTAAACTGACGCTAGATTGCCAGTCACGTGACCCAAAAATTAGGATTTTAACGTCCCGCAAGACGCGATATTATTTTGGCCACTGACTCACCACTTGACTCGATTGCAGTGGATCATTTTTTGCGGACACACTGTATAGTGTATATTATTATTATATATTATACACTAACATTTTTTATCTACTATTATTTATCGTGACCGGATTATTGCCACCCACGGACAATTGCCACCCCCGGACAATTGCCACCCCAGGACAATTGCCACCCACGGACAATTGCCACCCCCGGATAATTGCCACCCCCGGAGAATTGCCACCTCCGGACAATTGCCACCCCCGGACAATTGCCACCCCCGGACAATTGCCACCCCCGGACAATTGCCACCCAAATAATTATTATCAGGCCTCTTAATTTAAAAAATAGTGATAAAATAAGCATAATATTTTTTATACGATTAATTACTAATTATTTACATCTTAAGATACAAATTTCTTCTTTCATCATTTATTGTTACTTTATAAAATAAATTATTCCGATTGGTGATACAATAAATTACATAATGTTTTTATAAGATTTATTTCAATCATACACTATATTTCTATTATACAATATTGTACATTTCCATTATAAATTAAATATTTCTTCCTTTATCACCACTATCATTGTTAAGCAAATATTTATAATTTAATATATGACAAGCTACAGTATTTGAAATGTGTCTCTCAAATTAAGTACATAGTGACAGGTTGTAGTGACTGGTTATATTCTATGAAACAATGAAACAAATTTATTGAGGAGTAAAAGAAACATAATATACATTAAAAGAATTAAAAGTAGGTATTACGTGTATACTTATTCAAGCCCTTTTATAAATTCCTGCATATTGCAGGACCTTTTCGGGCAAGTTTGGATACTATTGGTAATATGAAAAATAAAGCTAGGATAATTAAATGTTAAATGGATAAAGAGTAAATGAATATTAAAAAATAAGGCTATTAAAGATGCATGTTAAATGGATAAAGAGTAAATGAAAATTAAAAAATAAGGCTATTATAGATAACTGTTAAATGGATAAAGAGTAAATGAAAATTAATAAATAAGGCTATTATAGATGCATGTTAAATGGATAAAGAGTAAATGAAAATTAATAAATAAGGCTATTATAGATGCATGTTAAATGGATAAAGAGTAAATGAAAATTAAAAAATAAGGCTATTATAGATAACTGTTAAATGGATAAAGAGTAAATGAAAATTAAAAAATAAGGCTATTATAGATGCATGTTAAATGGATAAAGAGTAAATGAAAATTAAAAAATAAGGCTATTATAGATAACTGTTAAATGGATAAAGGATAGATGGAACACAAGGATGAGTGTTAATATGTACATACAGTTTTATAATTAAAATGTTCGCCTATATGATAAACTACAAAAAAATACATTCCAGTAATCGCAAAAACATATAAAAAAATACATATTTTCGAGGCTATGATGTTTCAACATATTGGTCAATCAGATAACTCTTCAATGACCGTTTAAATATTGCAACTGAAGGAGAATTCTTTATTTGAGGTGGCAATGCATTCCAAAATTTCGGACCACTAAAACTAATACTATGTCTTGACAGTGTGAGTCTGGGATAATGAACAACTGGATCATTAGCCTGTCTAGTTCCATAATGATAATCAGGGAGCCTAAATGAGGATAAGTTTTTATACATGTAGACGCCAACACCTGTTATTAGTAATTTACTGTAAAAATCTATTTAAAACATGTTATCAATATACACATTATTCATTCTTGATCAATTGTTGATAAAATCTTTAATATCTCACCCAATAAATTTCTATATATAAACTATTAATTGATAATGGACAAACAATAGGTATTTACATTACTACTACTTAATTAAGAAAATGTTCAAGTGAAGAATCCTGAAAATGATAATTAGGGTTGTAACAATATGCTTTCATAATCATAGATTATAAAAATATTATAAACAGAGGGGATTGAACACTATTGATTCGTTTTAAACCACTTTTATATAGAAATCAATACGATTCTATTTTTTCTCGTCCATGATATTCTTAATATCTATGACTTAAAGCATATTATCACAACTCTAATAATAATAATTAGGGTGGCAATTGTCCAGGTGTGGCAATTGTCCGGGTGGCAATTGTCTGGGTGGCAATTATCCGGGTGGCAGTTGTCCGGGTGGCAATTGTCCTAGCACCAGTACAGATACAAAGATATAAATGAATATGTATTTCAATAGAAACAAAACAATTATTCTGTATCTGTTTTACACATTCAATAAAATAATTTATAATGCCCCCATTCCCATTTTACTGCAAGCTGCACTAACCTAGGAATGGGGGAACATGATCCCATTCCTATGTTACTGCAACTTGCAGTAATTTAGGAATTTAACAAAAGTTTTGATAAGTAATTACTGCATACCAACACTAGGATAAAAGGTGAGGTATAGAGAGAGAAAATTGAATTAAATTAAACAGTAAATAAAGATACCGTTAAGAACAAAATACTTCTCATTTAAAAAATAAAACATTATTTTACCATCAAAATAGGAAGAGTTAAAACCTTTTCAAAATAAAAAAACTTATAATCAAGTAATTTAGATTTTCTGAATTTAAGTTATTCTGACATAGAATTTTGCGAGACTGAAGATTTGTTGAATTTTGTGTCAAAAGAATGAAAAGTTAGAAAAATTCGCAGCTTTTTGCTGCTAATAAGAAAAAGACTTCTTTATCGTCCAAACCCATTAATATTGGCCTGATGGTGATTGGGCCAAAGGATTAGGTCAGATGTACCTAACAGCTTTGAAATAAGTCCCTTCATTTTTCTCTGAATGAAATGTGCACTGTCACTTTAACAGTACTTTTACAAATGTGAATAATTCGTGAAATTATCATTACCCTAAAAATCCTTTTATTAAATCAGATTTTGGAACACTTTTCGGTGTTTAATGTACGTGTGGTATAGGGAATCAAACAATCGCCAAATTGATATTTTAATCGATTCAGAATATTTAATTATGTAGTATTTGAATGCTCGTTTATTTTTTAAATGCTCATATAAAAAGTATATAATAAAATTAGCGACACCTAGTGGAAGCATTTGCACTAATTAGTATGTGCGTGAGTATGTTTGTTGTTTTCATATAAATTTATATATGCAGTAATCAACCTTTGTTCGCGTCAAAATGGTGAAAAGATTATGTGAATTTGAAGACAAGAAGGCATAGTTTAAAAAATAAAGCAATCCCTTCACTTGAGCTAGAATCTAGATAGAAACTTCTTTCAGTTGGTTTGTTTACAATTAAGATGGCGCCACTGATTGTACCACCATCTCCCGTTAGCACTTGGTAAGAAATCAATCATATTTAAAATGATATGCTTCCATTATTAGAATTTATTGCCCCTTTAAAGAGTTGGATAAATTTATATTTCGCATTGCGTGAAATACGGAGGCGGCAGCGGAAATTATTTTATAAAATGGGATGGCGTCATCAGGGACTGTGAAGTTTATTAAAATTTATCCAGAAACGTATGGAAGCATATGTATGTACGTACCCCTTGCATGGAAAAAACCTCTTTGGAAATAATATTCAATAATTACGTACCTAAAGGATCAAGACCATACTTCTTGTCACATATTAAGAATTTCGAAGGTTTGGGTTGAGAGAAAGTCTTGTGAAATTAACATATTGGCTCCCTCCAGTCGATAGACTTAAATCCAATAATTATTGGACATTTGTGGTCAAACTCTGGGGAAAACTTAAGATGCACCAATGGCCTTCAAAACGGCAGTTACCAGCCAAATTTCAAAAAGACTGGCTTGAAACTGTTGAATTTACTTAAAATAATTTAGTATCAGCATGGATGCCGAAAATCATGAGGTGTTTTAAAACCAAATGAGTTATTACTAACTAATAGAAAGTATCATATACTTGATATAACAAATCTGTGTTTTAAGTTTTAACATCATAAACGTTTAAACTGTTTTTTGTTATTTTTTTTAAGACGACTCATAAAATTGATTTTGATTTCATATTCCCGCATGACATTAACATTATTAATGATATATTTTTATAACTGTAAAAGTTGGATAGTGTACTTCTGTGTGTTTCCAGAGGTTTGTCTTTGGTTAATTCAATAGAAATTTTAAAATTAACAAATATTCAAAGAAAGAAAACTGCTGAAAATAGTACATTGAAATATCATCCTTGAGTTCAATATACAATAGATTTTTACATTAAACTGTACAGTGTATATATCTAAAATTCTAAACCATACATTTTAGAAAGGAGATTTTTCTCAATAGTAGGTACTTGTGGCACTTTGAAATTAGCTTAATATTTATTCAGCCTTATTGGAAGAAGTAATCATATAATAAAGGAAATATTTCAACTTGCCTTCGGTCTTATGAATCTTTCTCGTGGAGCAATAAAAGATCTAATAATATGTTTTATGATAGTCATGGAAAAACATAAAATTCTTGAGGTTAGTTGAGGCCCATGAGAATTAGTTAGACCACCCAAACTATGGACGGGGTTTTACTAAGACTACATAAAGGACAAAAAATATAAGATAGGTGGGATCAGTGGTTCGTAGCTTGAAGTTATGGATAGATTCAGCACAATTGGAGTCTAGGGCCTCAGTGTTCCTCTAAGATGGCCCTCAAGCCCATCTCGAGCCATCATCTCTTCCACCATCTGTACGATCTACTGTAACCATGTAAATAAGACTCAATCACTTGTGTAATTGTGTGTGGTATTATTCAAGATATAAAAAATACAGTACCGTTACAAGATAGTTATCTTCATTTAACCCAAATGTCATTTTTGAATCATTACTAGGTATATTAAGACATCTAATACCCATTACTTTAATATAGGTAGGTCTAAGTATACATTTTCTTAATTTAGGTTGCTGTTGAAGCTCGATCCAAGCTTTTTCCGAATTATATTGTTTTCAATACGAAAATACACTTCTCAAATTGGTATTCTCTCCCTGTGTTGTCTCCTACACATTCTTATATGTTTCACTTAATATTCCTTATTCATCAGCTTGGGGTATAACTTCACGAAAAAAGGTTCAACATCCCCTCATGTAGATCAAGTGAGTAAATTACAGCTACATGGAATGCTCCTAGAAATATTCAAAGATATTTCAGGATTTATTGCTTGTTGTTCCTTGTTTTCATTTAACACTCCTTAGGGCGTGGATTCAAATAATTTTTCCTGCTCGGTAAAAATACTCACAAGGGTATTTTCAGGGCATGCAAAAGGTAAATAACAGAGAAATCAATTCATCGTACAGTATATTCCTTAAAACTAAAAGTGTTCGTTATTTTCTACCAAAAACATGGCAGTCGATAAGCTAAAAAAGTGAGGACATATAAGTTGCTTATAAATTCACCTTTTTGTATTTGCTCACTCAAAAGAGAGATCAACTAATTAACAAGAAAATTCTTTCGCTCGTTCGTTTCATATTTTTCGTCAGTAAAACAGTCAGACTTAGCACTATTGAGAAAAAGATCAAATGAGAATTCCAATGTTGCATCTGGTAATCTATTGCAAGTATTGGAGTTTCCATTATAAGCGTAATATGGCTTCACAAGGCAGCAATAAATACTAGAAAGTTACATCAAGTTATTTACACTAGCTCAACCTTTGAAATCTTTCAACGGTCGACATCGCAAGTAAATTTGTATTTATTAGAAATTTGGTCGTCTCTCTTCTTATTTTCTTCCATAACCGTTACCGTTGGCTGGAACACCGTAAGCACTGGAAATTCCATTACCGTTGCCATTGCCGTTGGTGTAACCGTTGCCATTTCCATTACCGTTGCCATTTCTACTTCCATTGCCGTTTGTGTAACCGTTGCCATTTCCATTACCGTTGCCATTTCCGTTGCCGTTAGCATTTCCGTTGCCGTTTGTGTAACCGTTGCCATTTCCATTTCCATTAGCTGGAGCACTGTATCCATTGGAAATACCATTTCCATTACCGTTGACTGGAGCCCTGTAACCGTTGGAAATTCCATTGCCGTTTCCGTTGCTGTAACCGTTGCCATTTCCATTACCGTTGCCATTGCCGTTTGTGTAACCGTTGCCAATTCCATTACCGTTAACTGGAGCACTGTATCCGTTGGAAATTCCATTGCCGTTTCCATTACCGTTGACTGGAGCCCTGTATCCGTTGGAAATTCCGTTACCATTTCCATTACCGTTTCCGTTAGTGTAACCGTTACCATTTCCGTTTCCATTGGTGTAACCATTTCCGTTGCCGTTACCATTTCCGTTGCCGTTACCATTTCCGTTGCCGTTTCCGTTGGTGTAACCATTTCCGTTGCCGTTACCATTTATTTGTGCCCCATATCCATTCTGGTCCGCAGCACCAATCTGTTGGTTGAGAGCGTAGAAACTCTCGGCAGAACTGCAATCAAAGTTGAACCACCAGTCGCACACAAAATATTGCTGGTTGAAAATGGTTCCATTGGGACACAAGAAAGAATCTTGCTGAACTAAACCACTCTCACGCAACTGACAAATGTGGAACACTTGACATCCTGCTTCAGGAACGGTATCGGCGTAGTACCCGGAAAAATCCTGGGCTGAGCAGTCGAATCCGGTGTCTGGGACAGAGGCAAGAACGGGGTAATCTTCTCCTGGAACTCCTCCACCGGGAATGTTTACTGCTAGAGTGGCTAAAGGATCTGCTCCGTTGGCGTAGCCATTACCGTTTCCGTTGCCATTACCATTGGTGTAGCCATTTCCGTTGCCATTACCGTTGGTATAGCGGTTTCCATTTCCATTGCCATTTACAGGAGCAGCGTATCCGTTGGTTAGACCGTTTCCATTACCGTTGGTGTAACCATTGCCGTTACCATTTCCGTTTGCAGGTGCAGCATATCCGTTGGTTAGACCGTTTCCATTGCCATTACCGTTGGTGTAGCCGTTTCCATTGCCGTTGCCATTTCCGTTTACAGGTGCAGCATATCCGTTGGTTAGACCGTTTCCATTGCCATTACCGTTGGTGTAGCCGTTTCTGTTTCCATTGCCGTTGCCATTTCCGTTTACAGGTGCAGTATATCCGTTGGTTAGACCGTTTCCATTGCCATTACCGTTGGTGTAGCCGTTTCCATTGCCGTTGCCATTTCCGTTTACAGGTGCAGCATATCCGTTGGTTAGACCGTTTCCGTTGCCATTACCGTTGGTGTAGCCGTTTCCGTTTCTATTGCCGTTGCCATTTCCGTTTACAGGTGCAGCATATCCATTGGTTAGACCGTTTCCGTTGCCATTACCGTTGGTGTAGCCGTTTCCGTTTCTATTACCGTTTCCATTTCCGTTTACAGGTGCAGCATATCCGTTGGTTAGACCGTTTCCATTGCCATTACCGTTGGTGTAGCCGTTGCCATTTCCATTGCCATTACCGTTGACTGGAGCAGCATATCCGTTTGTTAGACCGTTGCCGTTGGAAGGGGCTATGTAGGATGATCTAATACCATTACCATTGGGTAATTTATCGGCAAGTGCGAGTCCAAGCAGAGCTGTAAAGATAAAAATCACAATTTTAAATTTTCCACTTCAGAACTTTCAAGTCGAAATCAATTCGAATTCAACTCGTTAAATTTGCGAACTTTAATGTAACATTACTTTAGTTATTCACAGAGTAGGGTTTACGTACCAGCTAAAAGCACAATCTTCATCTTGTCTAACACTTTCTCCTGCTAAGAAAATAAAGAGGGTAAAGGAATCTAATAGAGTTGACAGAGGGTTCGTTGTTATAATTCGTAAGAACAGTAGGAGAGGTTATAACTAGAGGAAGGCAGGAGTCGTTATGTGACTTACTAGAGCACACTAGATCTTATATACTTAGACGTGACCTCACGCTTCCTCCTTTCCCATTGGCTGCAGCTGAGAGCCAATTAGAGAGGAGGATGCGGTGGGTAAGTGAAGTTCTATTTTATTTTCAATGACGCTGCCTCGTGCTATTTTTCTTACGCTAGTGTCATTAGGAGGAAGATGCACGGGGGAAAAACTGTAATGGCTCTCAATTGGGTCACTCGTGGAAAAGGTATAGGAATGGAGTTAGCGTTGATAGATAGTCAGTGTGAAAATAAAGGAGTTAAGATTAGGTGAAACATTCGAGAAATGAATTCGAATGCTGAAACAGATTTTATTAAAATGAATAAATTTGTGGATATAGCAAAGCGCTGTTATATCGTTAATAGCGTTACGCTACTATGACAGAAATAGCGTTGCTCTCTTCTTCTAAAGTAGCGTTGCGCTATTCTTCTAAAGTAGCGTTGCACTATTCCTTCAAAGTAGCGTTGCGCTATTCTTCTAAAGTTGCGTTGAGCTATTTCTCCAAAGTAGCGTTGCGCTATTCTTCTAGAGTAGCGTTGTGCTTTTTTTTCAAAGTAGCGTTACGCTACTCCTCCAAAGTAGCGTTTCGCTGTTTCTCCAAAGTAGCGTTGCGCTACTCCTCCAAAATAGCTTTTTTCTATTATTCTAATGTAGCGTTGCGCTACTCCTCCAAAATAGCATTGCGCTATATCTCCAAAGTAGCGTTGCTTGACGCTATCCTTGCGCTATTTTGCCTAGGGACAAAGAGCTCAACAACAAATTATTATGTGATGACATTCTTACTAAGCCACAAAATTGAACGAAAGTGACGCTCCTTTGGACTATAATCACGACCTAGTTATGCGATTTATTACCCCAAACCTATCAGAAAAGCAATCCCAGGCAAATATACCTAAACAATGGAATTCCACAATAGAATTGGAAAAAGCATACATAATGAAATAGATACGCTTCTTTTGAATTAATTAAATTATAATAAAAAGATGAAGTCAAGGAATGAATTTGTGTTTTAACTTTAGAAATAAAATACCGCAATAACGTATGAGGGAAGTGAAATAAAACTTTCCATTCGATTGAGTGAATTAAATAAAATAAAAACATTTAGATGGAATTGATTAGGTGATTATAAACTTCAATTATAATTTTTTTACAATTTGTAGATTGAAAAAAATGTAATGGGATATGTTGTGTAATACAGAAGTTGTTTATAAACCATTTTCAATAGATAGGTACTTCAGTTCAAATTATTTGTAAGAAATGATAATTGATCATCACTGACACTCAATCAATGCACATGTGAGTAGCTAAAACTCTCACTTGAGAAACACGCACCATTTTACCAACATTAACCTTATTCACTATGTTCTGTTATACAACAAATAGACACTATACTCAGTATAGAACTCCTCTATAATGATATCCTGTATAGTGAACAAATTTCATTTGGTCTGCCATAAATAGCCGTTAGTTTTCTATAACTGATGGCTATTCATGGCAGACTAAAGAAAATTTGCAAACTATATGGGTTACTTCCTTACCCATGGAATCTACATTCACTATAGAGGATTCATTATATAAGAGTTCTATACTGTAACTACAGTGACTGGCAAAGAGACTGTCACTAAGCATTGTAAGTCTCTACAGTCACTGACTTACTTATCAAAGAGGCTGTCACTAAGCATTGTAAGTCTCTACAGTCACTGACTTACCTATCAAAGAGACTGTCACTAAGCATTATAAGTCTCTACAGTCACTGACTTACCTATCAAAGAGACTGTCACTAAGCATTATAAGTCTCTACAGTCACTGACTTACCTATCAAAGAGACTGTCACTAAGCATTGTAAGTCTCTACAGTCACTGACTTACTTATCAAAGAGACTGTCACTAAGCATTATAAGTCTCTACAGTCACTGACTTACCTATCAAAGAGACTGTCACTAAGCATTATAAGTCTCTACAGTCACTGACTTACCTATCAAAGAGACTGTCACTAAGCATTATAAGTCTCTACAGTCACTGACTTACCTATCAAAGAGACTGTCACTAAGCATTATAAGTCTCTACAGTCACTGACTTACCTATCAAAGAGACTGTCACTAAGCATTGTAAGTCTCTACAGTCACTGACTTACCTATCAAAGAGACTGTCACTAAGCATTATAAGTCTCTACAGTCACTGACTTACCTATCATATAGATGTGCCTATGTCGACACAGTTTATATTGTCACATTGTTTGTTTATTACATGTTGTTATTCAAACCTTATTATTATTTTGGTGAATATAAACAGAGTTCATTACAAAGCAAAAGACTTGCATCCGATTGTATGCTTTAGACTGACTGTGATGAAAATAGTTAGCACTGTACAGTCAGTATTGAGACTGTACAGTCAGTATTGAGACTGTACAGTCACTATTGAGATTGTACAGTCAGTATTGAGACTGTACACTTAGTATTGAGACTGTACAGTCACTATTGAGATTGTACAGTAACTATTGAGACTGTACAGTCAGTATTGAGACTGTACAGTCAGTATTGAGACTGTACAGTCAGTATTGAGACTGTACAGTCAGTATTGAGACTGTACAGTCACTAGTGAGACTGAACTGTCAGTGTTGAGACTGTACAGTCAGTATTGAGACTGTAAAGTCAGTATTGAGACTGTATTGAGACTGTAAAGTCAGTATTGAGAATGTACAGTCAGTATTGAGACTGTATTGAGACTGTAAAGTCAGTATTGAGACTGTAAAGTCAGTATTGAGAATGTACAGTCAGTATTGAGACTGTATTGAGACTGTAAAGTCAGTATTGAGACTGTAAAGTCAGTATTGAGAATGTACAGTCAGTATTGAGACTGTATTGAGACTGTAAAGTCAGTATTGAGAATGTACAGTCAGTATTGAGACTGTATTGAGACTGTAAAGTCAGTATTGAGAATGTATTGAGACTGTAAAGTCAGTATTGAGAATGTACAGTCAGTATTGAGACTGTATTGAGACTGTAAAGTCAGTATTGAGAATGTACAGTCAGTATTGAGACTGTATTGAGACTGCAAAGTCAGTATTGAGACTGTACAGTCACTAGTGTGACTGTACAGTAACTATTGAGACTGTACAGTCACTATTATGTTGATATATTTTTTGTATTTTTCATTTTATACTTTTCTATTCAAATTATTTAATTTTATTTTGAAAATTATATTTAATTTTTAATGGAAAAATAATGTCAATTTTTATACAAATGAAATTGAAAGCTATATCATTTAATTTCGAAATTTATATTCAATTTTTAACAATAACTTTTAATTTATAACAATATTATTCTATTAAAAATTATAATAATTATTATTAAAGAAATTATTTAATTTCATATTGACTTATACAATTTTATCAGCATATATACGCTTATAAACAACCGTAATATTTAATTTGTCATTTCTAATGAATCAGTATATGGATTTTAGAGGAATTTTCTAAACTATTTAAATTAATAAAATTTTATGACTTTGTTATAGTTATTTCTTTCATAATTCATGCTTATTATTATATGTAATAAATATTAGAAAAATCCTTGAATCTAATTCACTCTTTTTCTGTCATTCGATATTATTTTTACAATATATACAATACATTAAATTAATAAATTCACTGTAATCTACTATATAAGTTTTCTATGAATATGATATATTGTAAATTTATAAAATAATATAATTCTCATAGTTTCCATTATAATTCAATATCCATTAAACTCTTCCATAGTAATATACGATTGTAATTCACTTACATTAACCACATTAATTAAAAATCCAATTCACTACTTTAACGGTTATTTCATTTCTTTAATTATTAATAATTATAACCATGCTATTTGATATCTTTAATTCAAGTAACTAATATTTAATTTATACAATTAAACAGCAATAAAATAACTTAATACATTTAATTCTTTCCCGCAACTGAACATTATATTACTGTATATAGACTGTATATATTACTGTTTATGTCTATAATTATATATCATCAAAATCAATCATTTAGTCATTGAAACGATTTTTTCAGAACGTTTAAGTATACGACATGATTTAATAACACGTGTCACGTGGCATACGAGTTGATGTAGATTGTAGAACGTGTCACGTGCTTACGAGTTGATGTAGAACGTGTCACGTGCTTACGAGTTGATGTAGAATGTGTAACGTGCTTACGAGTTGATGTAGAACGTGTAACGTGCCTATATACGAGTTGATGTAGAACGTGTAACGTGCTTACGAGTTGATGTAGAACGTGTAACGTGCCTATATACGAGTTGATGTAGAACGTGTAACGTGCTTACGAGTTGATGTAGAACGTGTAACGTGCCTATATACGAGTTGATGTAGAACGTGTAATGTGCTTACGGGTTGATGTAGAACGTGTCACGTGGCATAAGAGTAGATGTAGAACGTGTCACGTGGCATATGAGTAGATGTAGAATGTGTCACGTGGCATATGAGTTGATGTAGAACGTGTCACGTGGCATATGAGTTGATGTAGAACGTGTCACGTGGCATACGAGTTGATGTAGAACGTGTCACGTGGCATATGAGATGATGTAGAACGTGTCACGTGGCATATGAGTTGATGTAGAACGTGTCACGTGGCATATGAGTTGATGTAGAACGTGTCACGTGGCATACGAGTTGATGTAGAACGTGTCACGTGGCATACGAGTTGATGTAGAACGTGTCACGTGGCATACGAGTTGATGTAGAACGTGTCACGTGGCATACGAGTTGATGTAGAACGTGTCACGTGGCATACGAGTTGATGTAGAACGTGTCACGTGGCATACGATTTGATGTAGAACGTGTCACGTGGCATACGAGTTGATGTATATAACTTTCACTTTATACATGCAAAAACGACAAATAATTCCTATATATGTATATCAAATTGATATTCAATTTTTCGTAATTGATTACTATTATTATGTTGAAATATATTTTAATATTTTTAACCCAATAGTGGGATCCTAACTGCATGATTTCCCTCCTAATTTCCTATATAATTCTATCGCTATGGAATATGATCCGCGTTTCAATTAGTTATCTGAATTGAAAATCTGACACAATTTGTTACAGCTATAGAGCCATCTTGAAAAAGATTGATGACGTTAATGGTAGCTTGCATGTATGGAAAGATATTTTATATCTTGTAGAAGAATAGTATTGAGTAATACATAATAAATAATATATCGTAGACTACAATGGAATTTGTTCCGGGTAGATTTTAATGAACTGTCAACCATTGCACAACAATTATAATAAAAAAAGAGTAATTTAGAAAATGATGAACCATATCTTCCATGGTATTCTACATCACGGATACCCCCTACATGTATGCACAATCACATACCCTATATATCTACATCATGGATACCCTCTGCACATACCATATATATCTATCTACATCACGGATACCCTCTGTGAGTCTACATATACCGGTCACCGGAAATTTCGGCCACGGAAAATTTGGTCTCATTATATAATTATTTTATTAAAGAACACTAATAGAAAAAGTTGTAATTTATTAGACGCGGATACCATCATTAACCGTTGTAAAATGATACATATTATATGTAATTTTGACATGTTTTTATATTTATTTATCATGATATTTGAGAGGAAAATTAGGTCTCAGAACTTTAGGTCTGAGATATAAATAAAATGTATCAGTTAGATGTATCGGAGTACAACAAACTGCATAAAAGCCATTTATAATTCCGGGAGTGAAATTTCTGAGACAGAATTTTCCTAGAACCACATATACCCTATCTACATCACGGATACTCCAGAACCTTACATATACCCTATCTACATCACGGATACTCCAGAACCTTACATATACCCTATCTACATCACGGATACTCCAGAACATAACATATACCCTATCTACATCACGGATACTCCAGAACCTTACATATACCCTATCTACATCACGGATACTCCAGAACCTTACATATACCCTATCTACATCACGGATACTCCAGAACATAACATATACCCTATCTACATCACGGATACTCCAGAACCTTACATATACCCTATCTACATCACGGATACTCCAGAACCTTACATATACCCTATCTACATCACGGATACTCCAGAACATAACATATACCCTATCTACATCACGGATACTCCAGAACCTTACATATACCCTATCTACATCACGGATACTCCTGTACCTTACATATACCCTATCTACATCACGGATACTCCAGAACCTTACATATACCCTATCTACATCACGGATACTCCTGTACTTTACATATACTTTACATATACCCTATCTACATCACGGATACTCCTGTACCTTACATATACCCTATCTTCATCACGGATACTCCAGAACCTTACATATACCCTATCTACATCACGGATACAACAGAACATAACATATACCCTATCTACATCACGGATACTCCAGAACCTTACATATACCCTATCTACATCACGGATACTCCAGAACCTTACATATACCCTATCTACATCACGGATACTCCTGTACCTTACATATACCCTATCTACATCACGGATACTCCAGAACCTTACATATACCCTATCTACATCACGGATACTCCTGTACTTTACATATACCCTATCTACATCACGGATACTCCTGTACTTTACATTTACCCTATCTACATCACGGATACTCCTGTACCTTACATATACCCTATCTACATCACGGATACTCCAGAACCTTACATATACCCTATCTACATCACGGATACTCCTGTACTTTACATATACCCTATCTACATCACTGATACTCCTGTACCTTACATATACCCTATCTACATCACGGATACTCCTGTACCTTAAATATACCCTATCTACATCACGGATACTCCAGAACCTTACATATACCCTATCTACATCACGGATACTCCTGTACTTTACATATACCCTATCTACATCACGGATACTCCTGTACTTTACATATACCCTATCTACATCACGGATACTCCTGTACCTTACATATACCCTATCTACATCACGGATACTCCTGTACCTTACATATACCCTATCTACATCACGGATACTCCTGTACTTTACATATACCCTATCTACATCACGGATACTCCAGTACTTTACATATACCCTATCTACATCACGGATACTCCTGTACTTTACATATACCCTATCTACATCATGGATACTCTTGTACTTTACATATACCCTATCTCATCACGGATACTCCAGTACCTTACATATACCCTATGTACCTCACGGATACTCCTGTACTTTACATATACCCTATCTACATCACGGATACTCCTGTACTTTACATATATCCTATCTACATCACGGATACTCCTGTACTTTACATATACCCTATCTACATCATGGATACTCCTGTACTTTACATATATCCTATCTACATCACGGATACTCCTGTACTTTACATATACCCTATCTACATCATGGATACTCCTGTACTTTACATATATCCTATCTACATCACGGATACTCCAGTACTTTACATATACCCTATCTACATCACGGATACCCTATCTACATCACGGATACTCCTGTACCTTACATATACCCTATCTACATCACGGATACTCCAGTACCTTACATATACCCTATCTACATCACGGATACTCCTGTACCTTACATATACCCTATCTACATCACGGATACCCTATCTACATCACGGATACTCCAGTACTTTACATATACCCGATCTACATCATGGATACCCTATCTACATCACGGATACCCTATCTACATCACGGATACCCTATCTACATCACGGATACTCTATCTACATCACGAATACCCTATCTACATCACGGATACTCTATCTACATCACGAATACCCTATCTACATCACGGATACCCCTGTACGTTACACATCTACATCTTTGTCTCGACATCGTGACGTGGTCTCCTTAAGGAGTTCATCAAGTCTTTATTACATTTGAAATCTCTCCTGCTGCTTAATTAACAAATACTCTCAAGAAAAGCCTTCAAATTTATGGCACTTTCGAAGATCAAATTTGTTTTGGTGTCATTAATTCATCATGAAGAAATTTAATAACTCTTGTTCTGCCAGGAAATGAACAGAAATCATCTTCTATTGAATTAGTTCTGTGTGTCGTAGTAATAAAGTATTCTGGTGACGAAACACTAGTGTCATAATCACTAGTTTAACCTCAGAAATATAAACTAATTTGCAGACTGAAGTAATTCCGCGAGGATCTTGAAGGAAAACACCTCTGCGGTGTGAGGAAAATTATTAATTTCTTGAATATGACAGAATATTTTTGAAAAGTATATTGAGTTTAGTCAAAAAGATGGTGAAAATTTTGTTTGTGATCAGAAGATTGAAATAAAAAAGTTAGAAAAGAGGTTCTTGAATATAAAAAAAAATTAAGGGATAGAAATGTAACAGGAATTCAAAAATGTATTGGCGTTTTAAGAATTTGGTGATTTTACCTATAACTATCAACTGTAAAATTACTAAAGATTCAACTTTTCTAATTTCAAAGTTATAATTCATCTTCAAAGTTATAATTAATTAAACCGCAGAGAGTTAAATATCAATTTAAATTTTCAAATTGATTGATTAAGTCCTGAAATTCAGATCAAGAAAATTTAATGATGGGACGTGCGTTACCTATATCGTGATTTAATTAGGCTTTCCAATTTCTAGATTTTCGGTTTGAAAGGTGAACCAATGATTTATTAGAGGCCTTTTCCCTGTTCCGGAAGGAGAAAGATACCGTAAGTGCAAATTAAGTGAAATGTAGCAACCGGCAGGGAAATCATTTCAGGTTTGTCGCAACCGTGAAATCAGTGGCCACACGACTCACTTCCCTACCACCTTTTACAACCTGGCTATAGCTTCACTTCTCTACTCTCTTCACTTCTTGATTATTGAAAATAAAACTCTTTGTTTAAAATATATATATTTTTAATAGAATATTCAATATTAGTTGGGATATAACTTATAATTTAAACATTGGTATATAGATAGAAAAGTAGTCGTTCATATCTTTTAATTTAATATATAATTATTTACAGTAAAAATCATAATGGAAATGTCATGAATTTTTAATTTAGGTAGCCCCAGAAGCTGTCTGTTGCGATTTGGATTATGAATTATCTTATTCTATTATATAATGTTTATAAATTTCTAAAGCTACTTTCTTCAGAATGAATATTAGAATATTTTTGAAAACCCAATTTTAGGCAAGATAAATTTCCATGTTATTTTTTACTTCTTTATTACTTCCAAGATAATAAAATTAACTGTTATTACCTGCCATTTCCAGGATCATAAATTACCGTTAGTATTTATTAAATAAAGATATATATTAAACCTTTTTAATTAGTTAGAGGGGGTAATAAATTACAAACAAAGACATATAGTTACATTTTAATTTTAATAGAGTGTGAAATATGAGTTAAGAAATCAGGCTATATATAATATACTACCATTCACTGTAAGTAGGTATACTTCCATGTGTCACGTATATATCAGGATGAGTTTCAGATTATCGGATGGTTCCACTATTAATATGAGAAAAAATAAATAATAACTCAAAATTCAATAATAACTTTTATATATATTTTCTTATATAATCGAAGATGTCGGACCGTTCGACAATTCGTAACTTACTCTAATTACTATTCCACACTAAATATTAATGAGGTACATTTTATTTATTACATTGGGCAATTCTCAGTCACACATGAAAATTGTTTATAGTATAGATTTTGAAAGCATATGTCAAGTAACAATATTTCTTGAGGCCCCAATGTTGTTACAACATTGCCCCAATATTGTTACAACAGTGCCCCAATATTGTTACAACAGTGCCCCAATATTGTTACAACAGTGCCCCAATATTGTTACAACAGTGCCCCAATATTGTTACAACATTGCCCCAATATTGCTACAACATTGCCCCAATATTGTTACAACAGTGCCCCAATATTGTTACAACAGTGCCCCAATATTGTTACAACAGTGCCCCAATATTGTTACAACAGTGCCCCAATATTGTTACAACAGTGCCCCAATATTGTTACAACAGTGCCCCAATATTATTACAACATTACCCCAATATTGTTACAAAATTACCCCAATATTGTTACTACATTACCCCAATATTGTTACAACATTACCCCAATATTGTTACAACATTGCTCCAATATTGTTACAATACTGCCCTAATATTGTTACAACATTACCCCAATATTGTTACTATATACATTACCCCAATATTGTTACAACATTACCCCAATATTGTTACAACATTACCCCAATATTGTTACAACATTACCCCAATATTGTCACAACATTACCCCAATATTGTTACAACATTACCCCAATATTGTTACAACATTACCCCAATATTGTCACAACATTACCCCAATATTGTCACAACATTGCCCCAATATTGTTACAACATTACCCCAATATTGTCACAACATTACCCCAATATTGTCACAACATTACCCCAATATTTTCACAACATTCTCCAGAATCTTTTACAATGATATCAGACTCTACAATATTAATTGTCTGTCATTTCATAAAGCATTAATTCTATCTCTATGTATTTATTTTACTCAATTAATGGGAAGATGTAATTCTAAATTAATTTCAATAATGAATTAATAATCATATAATAATCCTCCATTTCAATAAGGTTTACTAATGAATACTATTAAGAAAAATACTGTTACTTCACACCTACATGAAGAAACATTATGTGAATGCATGCTATAATATTTAAATTTATATATAGGTAATAATGCAGATTTGTAGGCAATTTATTTATAGTTATATTTAATTAATTTATTTATATTGGTTATTCATTTGTATTTATAGGTAATTTGTTTATATTTATAGGTAATTTATTTATATTTATAAGTAATTTATTTATATTTATAAGTAATTTATTTATATTTTTTTATAAGTAATTTATTTATATTTATAGGTAATTTGTTAATATTTATAAGTAATTTATTTATATTATTTTATAAGTAATTTATTTATATTATTTTATAAGTAATTTATTTATATTTATAGGTAAATTATTTATATTTATAGGTAATATATTAATAGGTAACTATTATGATTTATAAATCAATTATTCACATTTAAAGGTAAATTTAAATGCACCACATAGTTATATCGATTATTATATGTTATACAATATAGGATTCATATAGATAAAATTCATTGAAATCTTCTTCAATTAAATTGAAGAAGATTATTCGATAAATATAATTACTTAATAACAATTTAAAATAATTTAATTTCAATAATATTACTACGCGATATCAGATGGGGTCAAGAAACACGCACAGGTACCCAATAGAAATTAATATCAAACATCTCACTGTTTAACATTGGTAAAGACTCAAAATAAAATCATTCATTTAATTCGGACTCCATTCTCTATAAAGTAATAGCTGATAAATAAGTTGAAATTAAATAAAGACTATATATATATTACATGTCCAGATAATTATATCTTTTTATAATAGCCATCACGAAAACATTTTAGAAAACTGAACTATGAATAACAATTGAAACGAAATGTTAATATTTAACCTATATTGAAGAACAACTATGTTAAAAAATTAATGCAGTCTATAATTATACCGATAACAAAAACGACATGTGAAGGTTATTATTTTATTATATTAATAATAACTTAACTTTTTTTTTAATCTAAACATACATCTTCTCCAATGTTGGCTAAAATATATATATTTATTTGAAACTTTAAAACCTAGTTTATCTATCCAGAATTTTTTGCAAAATTAGTAGTGGTTAATTAATTTTCCAATCACTTTACTTTAACAAAGTAATTGAAGCATTATAACAATCCTAATAGATTGATATTATTGCACATATACAATTAAATATATATATTGTTTAACACACTTCCTGCGACAGCTTTAAAGGGCCGTACACACGTAGGGGTTTTTAAGTCTTTCCACCAGACTTTTTGCTAAGCTCCTCTTACTTTTTCCACGAGAATATAAGAAAAAACTATATAATTATTGTTATCCATGATACACCTGCATGTATCATGGATACCAACTAAAATAAATAATAGTTATATCCCTTTTTCTTATATTCTCGTGGAAAAAGTAGGAGGAGCTTAGCAAAAAGTCTGGTGGAAAGACTTAAAAAACCCTTCGTGTGTACGGCCCTTAACTGTCATAATTGCAGTTTAATTTGGACAGAAAAATATCAATTTCTATTAGTAGACTTTTCCATATTTTATGTACAATTTATCCTTCTTTAGGATATAAATAAACACCTTGTAAAGATATATCAGTTAGAGAGAAAAAGCTTCGATCTTCTATTCTAAAAAAAATCAATGCGACCCTGGATCACACCTGATCAAAAATTAAATAAAACTAAAATATTTCAAAGCATGTTGCATTATTTCAACTGATGTTTATATGATAAATAAATACGTCATAGACAATGAAAGTAACGAAGTTTCAGTAACTCAAGTTAATTAATTTCTAAATAGTGCATAAATATTTCAGACCACACCGGATGTCTTAGGTATTCTAGGCGTTCCAGGGTTAAAAACGCGCAGCGTACTCTCGAGATTGCGCAATTCGGAAAAATGCGTTGAAAATATATACAGTTAGCACTCTGTTTGTATATAGAGTTAGCACCCTGTATATTGTTAATATAGTATAATTAGATTGCAATTGGTTTGTTTTTGTGCATTCACATCACTTTGTTTTTAGTCGCAAAGCCTATTATGATTTGTAGTAATTACAGTGTGAGAGACATGACCTGACAGGTAGTAACAAAAATAATATAGTGCTTGACCTTACTATATATAAATATCTTTTAAATACTATACATAACTATAGTATAAACAACTAAATACTATAGGTACATAATAATATTAACAACTATATATAAGAACAGCATGCATGAAAATGCGATTTAAATTATGTTAGAGTGAGCAATCTTTCTAAATTTTAATTTTGTTTCATTTGCATGTAATTTAATGGATGTTTTGCTATATATATAGCATGTAATAAATAACTGTATATCGGGTAAATACTCTATTACCGGACACGAGGAATTTACTGAATAATGAATTTGAAATAGTCATTATTTGAGTAATTGTTTGGTAAATGCAATGTTATATTACATGAGTAAATGGTAGTAATTCTAAATTTGCACTCTCTGTATACTGATACATGTAACATTTTGACTGTCATTTAGCCTAATAATAACGAACTCATTTTCCATGTGTTTTACCTACTCATTTTCCCCTGCATTTTCCCTACTCATTTTCCATGTGTTTTACCTACTCATTTTCCCTACTCATTTTCCCTGCCTTTTCCCTACTCATTTTCCCCTGCCTTTTCCCTACTCATTTTCCCCTGCCTTTTCCCTACTCATTTTCCCCTGCATTTTCCCTACTCATTTTCCCCTACTCATTTTACCTTCTCATTTTCCCTGCATTTTCCCTACTCATTTTCCCCTACTCATTTTACCTTCTCATTTTCCCTACATTTTACCTACTCATTTTCCCTACTCATTTTCCCTACTCATTTTACCTACTCATTTCCTCTACTCATTTTCCCTACTCATTTTACCTACTTATTTTCCCTACTCATTTTCCCTACTCATTTTCCCTACTCAAACCTGTCAAACTAAAGAACATCATTTCGTGCTCTAACTCCAAATCTGAAAAAAGATCGTGTCAATTATTTTAATATATACAACATTATAATAAAGTTAAAATGAATTTATCAGAAAGAGTATAAAAAAGTTGACACCTCATTTCAGTTCAGTAAACACAGTAATTTGTTCACAGAGTTAACCTCGTGTTAAGAAAATGTAAACCTTACGATTGAAAGTTAGAAGGACGTGAATACCACGTGGCAATAATTAAATGTATTGTATGCCTATTTATTGGTATCTAATAGATTTTCATGTAATGAATAAACATGGTGAATTTTACCTTCATGTCACTTTTGTATGCAATTATACCACGAATAATTGATATAGAGAGGTAAACAAATAAACATTTTAGCTCTGAAACTTTTTTCCGTTTCAATTTTTTTAGATTGGGAGGGCGATGTCTAACCAGTGGAAATGCAAAACTCTTATGGAAAATGACACAATGAATAGATTATCTCTATTGTAAGACAGTTTATATGTACAATTAGCAGGTTTATACGATATTAGAAATATAATTGTGAAGGAATATTTTCTCTCCGTGGTAGAATTTTAAAAAATATGCATGCAATTTTGAAACCACTGTCGCCACAGTGTTCCCACTACATGAGCCATCGAATATTTAAGTAACCGCACTAGACTATAAGTGTTTATAGGTACAAGATGCTACTTTCGATTTATAGGCAATGTATTTATAGACTATGTATATATAGACAATGATACCAATTACCCCTAATACAGTACACAGTGCGACCACAAAAAGGATCATTAAAGAGTATTCTCAAGTTTATTCGACATCATCAATACCAAAAATAATTATCTTATAATATATACTGAGTTATTATTTATTATGGATATTTTGGCAACTAACTATTGAGTCGCATATTTTTATTATTAAGCAATATTCATCACACTATAACAAACTAAGTTTAAAAAATAGAATTTGACATTGAATAGGTACAGTTAGAGTATAGATAGAAAAACAGCTAAGTTGTCGATAAAATATATGAATTTTGAAATGTAACCAACCATATGGTTTCTAAACAAAGGAAAAACTGGACGACCAACTCATACAGAGTCAGTAAATAATTCAGGAATATCCATCTCCAAGAGTTAGTGTGAATGAAGTGAGAAGTTCGGAAATGCATTTCAAAAATAGATCTTGAATGAAAACTTCACCTAATTCAAACCTTACAGCACACTACGGAAAAGAAAAACAAGTAGAACTCATAAGGAACACTCACCAACCTACAAAAGAGTTTGAGACATAATTAAAGTAATGGAAAGTAACAGTTTGGTGCGGTTTGAGGTTGCATGAAGTCTGTTTTTCATTCTTTTTTGAAGATGCCGTGACTGGAAAAACTTGCTCTGTGACTGCTAAATCATATACCGATGTCTGTCTCTAACTAGACAGCGCATCATGCAATAGCACACACGTCCTTTGCTATACAGGAGATTGCTTAAAATTTCGTTTGGGGAACTAGTTATGCCAGCTAGGCATATCTGCTACCTAGGTCAATGAATTGATTACGCAATAACTTTTAAATTCTAAGATTTTCTGGTTGTGTTTAAGATTTAACCAAAGAAATTCGTATCTGCAATAAACTATAAATAATATTCCACTTGGGATAAACTCGTGTTCCTATAATTTCTATTTTCATTTAATACAAATTATTCCAATGAATAATATCAAAAACGAGACGATATGTTGGTTTGTTCACGTATGTGGTTCAGGGTTGAAAGATCCTAATAATACCTAGCAACATTAAACTTTACAAATGGGTTCACTTCAGTCTCACATTGTGTGGACATGAATGATGATGAAGACTGTTAAATTTTCTTAGAAAATATCTAGTTGATTAAACGAAATGTCAATGATAAGGTATAAGATATTGGAGGAGATAATAATATCAGGCGAGTAGAATTGAGTCATTATTTAAAGAAGAAAAGATAAAAAATGATTGTTCCGAAGCCTGGTGAGATAAATTTAAAAATATAGCCTGTTTTTATTAACTTTTATACAATTATATGGCCTTATAAAAATGATTAGAAATTAATTGAAAAGTTAATGGACAAACTTGAGCAAACAGAAATAAAATACTAAATACAGTTGTTAAAGTTACAGTTATACAGTTCTAAATCGTAATTAATGTATACAAATGGCTTCTGTTTACACTCAATTGCTCTGATATTAACAAGCTAGGCTAGGAAATGGTAAGGTAAATTAAAGTGACGTGTACTTATGAGAAGTGATTTGATTTAATGATGTTTATTTGTCGCCATTATGATCTACCTCGGTACGCGAGTTGTTCCCAAGCTAATGCCTTCCTCAATTACAGAGATGAGCAGATGATAAATGCGCTGGAAAGTTATTGATGAGAGGAGAGATGGGAACCATGATGATGATAGGGATGTGGAGTGCCAGGTGTGGGGGTAGATGAAGATTGAGGCAGTGAAATGAATTAGAGTACAGTGCTAAAGTACTGAATTAAAGTACAGTGCTAAAGTACTGAATTAGAGTACAGTGCTAAAGTACTGAATTAGAGTACAGTGCTAAAGTACTGAATTAGAGTACAGTGCTAAAGTACTGAATTAGAGTACAGTGCTAAAGTACTGAATTAGAGTACAGTGCTAAAGTACTGAATTAGAGTACAGTGTTAAAGTACTGAATTAGAGTACAGTGCTAAAGTACTGAATTAGAGTACAGTGCTAAAGTACTGAATTAGAGTACAGTGCTAAAGTACTGAATTAGAGTACAGTGCTAAAGTACTGAATTAGAGTACAGTGCTAAAGTACTGAATTAGAGTACAGTGTTAAAGTACTGAATTAGAGTACAGTGCTAAAGTACTGAATTAGAGTACAGTGTTAAAGTACTGAATTAGAGTACAGTGCTAAAGTACTGAATTAGAGTACAGTGCTAAAGTACTGAATTAGAGTACAGTGCTAAAGTACTGAATTAGAGTACAGTGCTAAAGTACTGAATTAGAGTACAGTGTTAAAGTACTGAATTAGAGTACAGTGCTAAAGTACTGAATTAGAGTACAGTGTTAAAGTACTGAATTAGAGTACAGTGCTAAAGTACTGAATTAGAGTACAGTGCTAAAGTACTGAATTAGAGTACAGTGCTAAAGTACTGAATTAGAGTACAGTGCTAAAGTACTGAATTAGAGTACAGTGCTAAAGTACTGAATTAGAGTACAGTGCTAAAGTACTGAATTAGAGTACAGTGTTAAAGTACTGAATTAGAGTACAGTGCTAAAGTACTGAATTAGAGTACAGTGCTAAAGTACTGAATTAGAGTACAGTGCTAAAGTACTGAATTAGAGTACAGTGCTAAAGTACTGAATTAGAGTACAGTGCTAAAGTACTGAATTAGAGTACAGTGCTAAAGTACTGAATTAGAGTACAGTGCTAAAGTACTGAATTAGAGTACAGTGCTAAAGTACTGAATTAGAGTACAGTGTTAAAGTACTGAATTAGAGTACAGTGCTAAAGTACTGAATTAGAGTACAGTGCTAAAGTACTGAATTAGAGTACAGTGCTAAAGTACTGAATTAGAGTACAGTGCTAAAGTACTGAATTAGAGTACAGTGCTAAAGTACTGAATTAGAGTACAGTGCTAAAGTACTGAATTAGAGTACAGTGCTAAAGTACTGAATTAGAGTACAGTGCTAAAGTACTGAATTAGAGTACAGTGCTAAAGTACTGAATTAGAGTACAGTGCTAAAGTACTGAATTAGAGTACAGTGCTAAAGTACTGAATTAGAGTACAGTGCTTAAGTGTTAAAGTAATGAATTATTTTAACAGTACCTAGCTATGTAACAGTGTCAAAGTTAGTTGCATTATAGCTAGGTAGATTGTTAAAGTAGGTTAAATAGGTATCAGTAGTTTGTTAAAGTTAAATAAATAGCTAGCTACTGTGCTAAAGAACTGAATTAGGTAGGTAGAACTAAGTTTACAGTGGTAAACTTAGTTAAATAGGTAGGTAGATTAGTAAACTTCTTAAATAGGTAGGAGAGTGTTAAAGGTAGATAAACAGCTAAATAGATTGCTAAAGTTAGTTAGATAGGTAGGTAGTTTGTTAAATTAAGTTGAATTGCTTGGTAAATTGCTGAATTTAATTAAATAGGTAGATAAATGCTAAAGTTAGTAAAATAGGAAAGTAGATTACTAATTGTAGTTAAATAGCTAGGTAAATACCTAATGGTACTTAAATAGCTTGGTAGATTACTAATCGTAGTTAAATAACTAGGTAGATTACTAATCTTAGTTAAATAGGTAGGTATATTTAATAGTTAGCTAGAGGTATAGTTTAATAGCTAGCTAGAGTGCAAAAAGTATAGATAATTAGCTAAGTAGATTTCGAAAGAGGTAGATTTCTAAACGTAGTTAAATAGGTAGATTGTGGTAAGTTCAGTATATGCTATATAATTTGATGTAGAATGTCATGGGTCCCTGTGGTTAGTACTTTGTAGACTATGACGTTTTTTTTACTACTTAGTGCGTGCCTACTTAGATTCTAAATTTATAATTGATGTATCATCGTTTTTAACTTAAACTAAACTGTAAAATAAAAAATATATTTCGATAATATAACTATATGGAGCCATTCAACTTTATATCATTTCATATTAGAAATTCATATGTTTATAACTACAAAATGTGTTATTTTTCGCCCAAAAAAATATATCTTAATAGAAATGTAAACCTATGTGTGACTTTTCTATGTAAACAATTCTGTAGATCACTTTTATGGTTCTAACCCATCACTTCTAACACTCTGAGAGTGTTAATGTTACACAATTTTAACTTCATAGAATTTTGTACTCAAAGAAATCTAGTGAACTACCATTAACTGTACATGGCGTTGATGATTGCGTGGTTATAACAATGGTACCTTTGCTCTGTCTGTCGCTCATGTCTGACAGAGATGAAAAGAAACACTTTTCGCACTCATGATAAACTATTACTTTCACTAGTCAGAGAATATAAAACTAACTTAAAATGTTGAAGATTTATTTATACTGTACCTTTCGTTTCACATATAAATCAGACTTTCTTTTTAACAAAAGCTAGATGAAGATAAGAGTTATAGTTGACATCAGATCTAGAAACATAATGGTTGATTAATGCTGTGAACACTAGAATTAGTTCATTACAAGCCACTTCATTTAATAGTCAGATTCAGCTTACCTTGCATCACCTTCTTTGGATCAGCTTAGACTAATGTAACTCAGAGATGATCGTGATAGCAAAGTGCTGAGTAATTATCGCGCTTCTATCACGTAAAGCGCTTAAGAGAATATCGTGAGAGGGAATTATTTCGATGAATACCCATCACTGCATTTATGCACAGTGTGGATATGGTATATGCAGCGCTGTTGCTGGATTTAGAGAGTGTGGCTATTAACAATGATATAAATTGGTGGTGCTGCAATGTTGTATTTGTGTAGAGTTATTGGGATGATAATTATAATTCACAAAGAACATTTTCGTATATTAATTTAAATATTATCGATTTTTATAATGGAATCTATATAAATTGTTGAGGAAGATTGTCATTTTTTTACTAATTTTTCTCTGATAGTACATCATCACAGTGACTCTTTTCTCTGATAGTACATCATCACAGTGACTCTTTTCTCTGATAGTACATCATCACAGTGACTCTTTTCTCTGATAGTACATCATCACAGTGACTCTTTTCTCTGACAGTACATCATCACAGTGACTCTTTTCTCTGATAGTACATCATCACAGTGACTCTTTTCTCTGATAGTACATCATCGCAGTGACTCTTTTCTCCGATAGTATATCATCACAGTGACTCTTTCCTCTGATAGTACATCATCACAGTGACTCTTTTCTCTGATAGTACATCATCACAGTGACTCTTTTCTCTGATAGTACATCATCACAGTGACTCTTTTCTCTGATAGTACATCATCACAGTGACTTTTCTCTGATAGTACATCATCACAGTGACTCTTTTCTCTGATAGTACATCATCACAGTGACTCTTTTCTCTGATAGTACTTCATCACAGTGATTCTTTTCTCTGATAGTACATCATCACAGTGACTCTTTTCTCTGATAGTACATCATCACAGTGACTCTTTTCTCTGATAGTACATCATCACAGTGACTCTTTTCTCTGATAGTACTTCATCACAGTGATTCTTTTCTCTGATAGTACATCATCACAGTGACTCTTTTCTCTGATAGTACATCATCACAGTGACTCTTTTCTCTGATAATACATCATCACAGTGACTCTTTTCTCTGATAGTACATCATCACAGTGACTCTTCTCTGATAGTACATCATCATAGTGACTCTTTTCTCTGATAGTACATAATCACAGTGACTCTTTTCTCTGATAGTACATCATCACAGTGACTCTTCTCTCTGATAGTACATAATCACAGTGACTCTTTTCTCTGATAGTACATTATCACAGTGACTCTTTTCTCTGATAGTACATCATCACAGTTACTCTTTTCTCCGATAGTACATCATCACAGTGACTCTTTTCTCTGATAGTACATCATCACAGTGACTCTTTTCCCTGATAGTACATCATCACAGTGACTCTTTTCTCTGATAGTACATCATCACAGTGACTCTTTTCTCTGATAGTACATCATCACAGTGACTCTTTTCTCTGATAGTACATCATCACAGTGACTCTTTTCTCTGACAGTACATCATCACAGTGACTCTTTTCTCTGATAGTACATCATCACAGTGACTCTTTTCTCTGATAGTACATCATCGCAGTGACTCTTTTCTCCGATAGTATATCATCACAGTGACTCTTTCCTCTGATAGTACATCATCACAGTGACTCTTTTCTCTGATAGTACATCATCACAGTGACTCTTTTCTCTGATAGTACATCATCACAGTGACTCTTTTCTCTGATAGTACATCATCACAGTGACTTTTCTCTGATAGTACATCATCACAGTGACTCTTTTCTCTGATAGTACATCATCACAGTGACTCTTTTCTCTGATAGTACTTCATCACAGTGATTCTTTTCTCTGATAGTACATCATCACAGTGACTCTTTTCTCTGATAGTACATAATCACAGTGACTCTTTTCTCTGATAGTACATCATCACAGTGACTCTTCTCTCTGATAGTACATAATCACAGTGACTCTTTTCTCTGATAGTACATTATCACAGTGACTCTTTTCTCTGATAGTACATCATCACAGTTACTCTTTTCTCCGATAGTACATCATCACAGTGACTCTTTTCTCTGATAGTACATCATCACAGTGACTCTTTTCCCTGATAGTACATCATCACAGTGACTCTTTTCTCTGATAGTACATCATCACAGTGACTCTTTTCTCTGATAGTACATCATCACAGTGACTCTTTTCTCTGATAGTACATCATCACAGTGACTCTTTTCTCTGACAGTACATCATCACAGTGACTCTTTTCTCTGATAGTACATCATCACAGTGACTCTTTTCTCTGATAGTACATCATCGCAGTGACTCTTTTCTCCGATAGTATATCATCACAGTGACTCTTTCCTCTGATAGTACATCATCACAGTGACTCTTTTCTCTGATAGTACATCATCACAGTGACTCTTTTCTCTGATAGTACATCATCACAGTGACTCTTTTCTCTGATAGTACATCATCACAGTGACTTTTCTCTGATAGTACATCATCACAGTGACTCTTTTCTCTGATAGTACATCATCACAGTGACTCTTTTCTCTGATAGTACTTCATCACAGTGATTCTTTTCTCTGATAGTACATCATCACAGTGACTCTTTTCTCTGATAGTACATCATCACAGTGACTCTTTTCTCTGATAGTACATCATCACAGTGACTCTTTTCTCTGATAGTACTTCATCACAGTGATTCTTTTCTCTGATAGTACATCATCACAGTGACTCTTTTCTCTGATAGTACATCATCACAGTGACTCTTTTCTCTGATAATACATCATCACAGTGACTCTTTTCTCTGATAGTACATCATCACAGTGACTCTTCTCTGATAGTACATCATCATAGTGACTCTTTTCTCTGATAGAACATAATCACAGTGACTCTTTTCTCTGATAGTACATCATCACAGTGACTCTTCTCTCTGATAGTACATAATCACAGTGACTCTTTTCTCTGATAGTACATTATCACAGTGACTCTTTTCTCTGATAGTACATCATCACAGTTACTCTTTTCTCCGATAGTACATCATCACAGTGACTCTTTTCTCTGATAGTACATCATCACAGTGACTCTTTTCCCTGATAGTACATCATCACAGTGACTCTTTTCTCTGATAGTACATCATCACAGTGACTCTTTTCTCTGATAGTACATCATCACAATGACTCTTTTCTCTGATAGTACATCATCACAGTGACTCTTTTCTCTGATAGTACATAATCAAAGTGACTCTTTTTTCTGATAGTACATCATCACAGTGACTCTTTTCTCTGAT